>JAXQQM020076709.1:0-12967 GCA_034641835.2 Pinus albicaulis | reverse complement strand
CATGTTTTGTTGTAGAGGCCATTTAGAGCCTCCTTAGTTATGTTTTTTGTTTTGATCTCTATATCATCATCATGTATTGATCCTTAAACAGTGCACTGGGTGCAATTTTGATATAATGGATATATTCATGAGCCTACTTGGATCATATGTTGTCTTTTGTCTATATTGTAATGTTTTGTGTTTGGAAACATGAATAAAAATCTTTAAATTTATGTTCTTGTACAAAAAAATTAATATTTAATGTATTTTTTACAAAAACCGAGTCATTGAAACCGAGTCGACTGAGTCATTACCGAGTCATTACCTCGGCCTGGTAGCTGACCGATTCCATTTTTTAAAACATTGATCGTCAGAGCCATTGTCTGCTACAGCAGCCTTGGAACTAGAAGCTTCCTTTTCCTTCTTCCTTTAAGGACAATTGCTGGTGAAGTGTCCAAGTTCGCCACATTGGAAACATTTGATCTCAAATCATGCTTCTTTTTCCCTTGTTGCTTCTTTGATTCCAGGGTTGTATCTTCCTCTTCCTCCTTCTTCCCTTGCCTACTCCGGTGTTGGTCTGCTTCTTGGTCATTCGATGGATCTCCTCTTGTCAGAGGATAGCCCACATATTGTCCCAGTTAGGAAGGTCCACTTTGCCCAAAAGGCTTTGGACAAATGTTTCCCAGTCCTTTGTGATTGCATCTACAACAGTCCTCACCATGACATCATCCTCCACCTTGACCCCCATGCCAGTCAGTTGATCCCAGATCGACTGAAGTCTGAAAAGGAAAGGATCGATTTCCTCTCCCTTGGTCATCATAAATAACCTCAACTGGTTCTCCAGAAGCATCTTCCTCTAGACGTACTTGCCTTGATACAATGTGGTTAAAGCTTTCCACATCTCATGAGTCGTCTTCTTCTCAGCTATGTGTGGTACCACGTGATATTTAACCCTGTCCATGATGAAGCACTTAGCATGTGTCGCTATTTCATTATGCTCTGCCAGGAGTTTCGCATCGGTTGGTGTAGCCAAGACACTCTCTACATGCTCCCTCAAGTCGTATGCCTCTAGGATTACCAAGATTCTGGCCTTCCAGATAACAAAGTTGCACAGGTCATCCAACCTATCCAGATCACGCAATTCGTGTGGTGCCATCTACTTAGATCTACTTTGTCAGAACAACTCTTCCTCTCCCCGCTTCTCAACTGAAGCTCGGATCTAGGGTCCTTGGTGAAAAGGCACCCTCTGCTCCCTCTGACAACTGATTTCCTCCTTGGAAATCTGCCAAACACAACGAATCATCTCTCTTCGATCACGCTACGATCGATCCTCAGATTTCTTTTGGCAATGAAAACTACTGAGCAGTTGTTCTCCTCCCACTCTTTGTCAACTTAGCTTAGGCTTAATTCTGCACCAACAAAATATTCACCCTACTAGCAACTACTGAAGATCTGCAACTCAACTTCCAGTTCACGACATTCTTCACAACAATCAATTACTGGACTACGTCACCCTGGCTGGCCTCTGCATGAGCAGACTGGCTCAGCGCAGCGACCGCGCAGCGCAAGCTGCTCCTGTGTCCCTCTAGAAGGCACTGTGTTGTCTCTGCGCTAGCCCCTGTGTCACTCTTGCTGCCTCTGCGTCCTTCTAGTGTTGCGTTCTCCTCCCCAGTTTCTCTGTTGCTGCTACTGCTTTCTGCAACATAGATTTTTTTAGTCGTCTTTCTGGAGATCCAGCTTGATCTGCAATCGCTCTAATACCATGTGAAAATTTCTTAAACTTGAGAAACCCTATGATCCAGGTGGATATTGGTGGTCACCCGCCTATTCCACTTGGGGCCCCACCATTGTCTCTTTCAGTTTTTCGGTTTCGGCACAACTTACTAATTTTAGCAGTTTTTCGGGTCTTGAACTTTCGGAGCCGTTTTGAGGCCCTAAACAACGTTTTTTGGAAAAACGGAGAGCAACATGGGTCCATGGACCGATGTTGCTCATTCAAAATTTGTAGTCCTCAGATAGATCTTTCTAACGAGGTATGGTACACGTCAAACGGAGATCGTATGCCAAAGTTACGCCCCAGGGAAGTTGAAACACCAATTTACCCAAACGGGGCCCATAGTTTTGGCGCTTCATCACCTAGGGTTAGGGTTTTGGCTGTTTAGGATTTCCCATTGTTTCTAAATAATAAATAGGCCCTCGAGCCTCATTGTAACTCAGTTCAGAGGCCTGTAGCCGCCACATCTCTTCTCAGAGATAGCTACCAGCGCCCTAGCTAGTTTTATTTCCATTCTATCTGTAAGCAAATTCCAGTTCTTTGATATTAATGAAATGAAGTGTTATTTCCGCTGCATCTTTGTATTTATGGTTATGTGTTTATTCTGTTGCGTTCCTGCATAAATCCGGATCAGTGGTATCAGAGGGGTCTGCATTTTCTCGATCCTTCTTTGCATGTCCCCAACGAGGTCGGGGTATAAGGAGTTAGGGCTCAATCTGGTGGAACCTTTGCAAGATCAGCCTCGCAAACCCCGACGGACGCCCATGGGGGACGAAAAGAAAGATGAGGGAGCAGGAGATCCTATCAAAATATTGCTCGAGGAGGCCCTCGAAAAACAAAGGAACGCGATGATGGATAACTTTGCCCAGATCCTTCAACGGCTGCCCACCGGCAGTGCATCTGCATCCAGCAGCCACTCTAGAGGTGCGACTCCTTTGAAGGTACAAGTAAATTTTGACATTCCCATATTTGAGGGTCAAATAGATACAGATGTCGTAGATAGATGGTTGAATCTATTAGAAGGATATTTCTCGGTTCATGACTTTTCTGATAGGGAGAAGATTATTTTTGCACTCCTCAAAGCTGCCCCCCATGTCAAGAACTGGTGGGAAACCCACTGTGAGAAAAAGGACGAGACAGAACCCTCTCTGTTCTCGGCCGTACCCACTTGGAATTCTTTCCAAGACGCCATCAAGGAACAATACTATCCCGTGGGGAGCTATGAGGACAAGTGCATACAATGGACCACGCTGCAGCAACAAAAGGATCAAGATGTGCATGAACTGACGAATATGTTCCATACCCTGCGCACAAAGTTGGGTATTAAAGATTCAGAGAGAAATTTGGTGCTCAAGTACTGCGGCTGTCTGCACAAACACATTCAGGAGGAAATGGAGTTCCTCGACATCTCCTCGCTTGGTACGGCACACACCGGTATGCCGCCAAGATTGCTGCACCAAACAGAAGAAGTGAAACTTTGGATATTTAAATTAAAATCAAGGGAAAGGTGCCCCCAAACCGTAGAATAAAGGACAAAGCCAAGGCATGGCGACCCAAGACAACCTGCCAAAGAGACAAGTGAAGAACAACACCGTGAAGCTAAAGAAGGACATAGGAAAGTGGTATGACTTCCATAAGAGCTCCACTCACAACATGAGTGTCGGGCCAAGCAGTCGCTGGTGGCTGAGATGAGGGCGTCTGAATCAGATGCATGGTCCAACTTTGAATCAGAAACTGACAAGGGGAATGGCAAAGGGAATCAGATTATTGATGCGGAGCCCAATGCCATTGTTGCCACTACGAAGATCCAGAAGGAGGAACCAGAAGATGAGGAGGAGGAGGAAACGTCTTCTTTCCACTCCTGCATGTGGGTAAGGTTCCCTCAAAGATACTTCATTGTCGACAATGGGAGCCAAAAGAACCTCATTTTAGCAGACGTCGTGAAGCGGTTGGGCTTGCCGACCACAGCTCACCCACATCCATACACCCTCGGGTGGCTTCACCAAGGACGAGATCTCCGCGTCAGCCAGCAATGCCGCCTTCCCTATAGCATTAAGCCCTTCATGGATGAGGTATTATGTGACGTTGCTCCTATTGATGTTTCTGATGTATTATTAGGACAACCATACTTGTGGAAGCGTCATGCTGTGTATGAGTCTCAGCCTCGTGTTTTTATTGTTACTTTGGGAAATAAGTTGTACAGGATACCAGAGGTACCACCCCCTGCAGCTATCTCTTTGGTTACTACAAAACAATGCAGTAAGCTCATTTCCCAAACCAGGAAATTTGTTTTCCTGATGATCCGCCCCCAAGGCAAGAAGAAGACTGTGGCCACGACCTCCAGACAGGGCTCCTCTGCACGACAACAACAAATGGATAAGGTTGTGGAGGAGTACGGGGACATCTTCACCTCACCCACAGGGGTTCCTTTGCACTGTCAAGTCAAGCACCCGATTGATCCGACCCCAGGTGCGCCGCTACCCAATGGACCGATCTATCGGCGCTCTGTTCTGGAGAATGACGAAATCAAGAGGCAGATTTAGGAGCTGCTGCAGAAAGGTCACATCCGACCAAGTTCATCGCCCTGTGGGAGCCTGATCGTGTTGGTACAGAAGAAGGATGGGACGTGGAGACTCTGTATTGACTATCGAGCGCTGAACAAGATCACTGTCCGGAATAGGTACCCGATCCCATGGATTGATGACCTTCTGGACCAACTCAAAGGTGCAAAATATTTCAGCGAGATTGACTTGAAGTCGGGGTACCACCAGGTACCGATTGAACCCTCCGATGTGTGGAAGACTGCCTTCAAAGCTAAGGAAGGCCTTTTTGAATGGCTGGTCATGCCTTTCGGGTTGACGAATGCTCCCGCAACCTTCATGAGGATGATGGACGACATCTTGGGGCCATTCACCAACTCATTTGTAGTGGTGTACTTGGATGACATTCTGATCTTCAGCCAGACTTGGGAAGAGCACCTTCACCACATCCGACAAGTCCTCCAAACACTACAGCAACACAATTTGTGTGCCAATTTGGAGAAGTGCACTTTTGGCATGACCCAAGTTCAATATCTGGGATACATTATTGATGAAAGGGGGGTGCATGTGGATCCAGCCAAGATCCAAGTAATTCGGGATTGGCCAGCCCCAACCACTATAACAGAGCTTCGCAGCTTTCTGGGTCTTGCTAATTTCTATCGGAGGTTCGTGTTGGGATTCTCTCATATCACTTGGCCCTTGAGTCAAGTCACCAAGGGAGGAGCGAGAGAAATTTTTTTTTGGTCGGAACCTCAACAGAAGGTGTTCACAGAACTGAAAAACCGCCTCTGTTTTGCCCCAGTGCTCACTTTACCAGACTTGCAACAGCCATTTGAGATCGAGACAGATGCCTCCGACTATGCTATTGGGGCAGTTCTTACTCAACAGGGACATCCAGTGGCATATCATAGTGAGACATTGTCTGAGACAGTTCGCAAGTATCCCACCTATGACAAAGAAATGTATTCCATTTTGCAAGCCTGTCGACAATGGAAGCATTACATTTTGGGGAAGGAAACAATCATCCACACAGACCACCGGCCCCTGCAGTTCATACAGACACAAGGGAAGCTGCAGAATGATCGCCATCAGAAGTGGTCCACATATCTGCAACAGTTTCATTTGAACATCAAGTACAAGAAGGGTAGCACCAATAATGTTGCAGACTGCCTCAACCGACCACCGATCGTGGCGCTCACCACCGTGCTCAACTCTTGTGGGCACGAGACTTCTGATTGGCCGCTTCTCTATGAGAGTGACCCAGAATTCGGCCACACTTACAAAGCACTCTTGGGGGGTACGCAAGTTCCAAATTTTCACCTCCAAGATGCACTTTTATGTCACCTGGGACACCTTTGTGTTCCTTCAAGCGAGCGTGCCAAGATGATATGGGAAGCACACTACAGTCGAGTCGCTAGGCATTTTGGGGTTGAGAAAATAGTAGCAATCCTGCAGAAGTATTTCTATTGGCCGAACCTTCGAAAGGATGTCGAGAAGCACATCAGATCCTGCACTGCTTGTGCCATTTCCAAACTGACCATCAAGAAGCAAGGCCTATATACTCCTCTACCTACCCCTAGTCGACCTTTGGAATCCATCTCCATGGATTACATGTCGGGCCTGCCTTCTACTAAGCAGGGAAATGACTGTGTTTTTGTGGTCGTCGACAGATTCTCGAAGATGGCCATTATGGCGGCCTCCAAGAAGAATATCACAGCAGAAGCCACTGCTAAACTCTTCTTTGAACGAGTGTGGGTGCACTTTGGGATCCCACAGTCTATCATATCAGATCGGGATAGCAGGTTCCTCGGCACATTTTGGTCCAACCTCTAGTCAATGTTGGATACCAAACTCACCAAGTCCACAGCATTCCATCCCCAAACAGATGGCCAGACAAAGGTCGTCAACAGAATGATTGTACACATTCTGCGCATGTACAATTCAAAGCATCCATGCACATGGGACGAGAGCCTCCCCTACGTACAACATAGTTATAATCAGGCTCTCCACAGTTCAATCGACCATAGCCCCTTTCAGGTGGGCTTGGGATTCCATCCACTATGTCCCATTGACGTAGCCATGCCATTTGCAGTTGCTCAGGCCGATTCAGCTCATGTCCAGTCTAAAGTTGACAAAGCAAGTAGCTTCATCGAGCGCATTCAACACATCTGCCAACAGGTTCATGATATATTGGACAGAGCCAATGCCAAATACAAGCAACGCCATGATCAACACCGGGTGCCACACAACTTCCAGGTGGGCGACAAAGTATGACTACATTTGCAGAAGGAGTGCCTCACTAGACCCCACCGCAAGCTTCGCTTGCTCCGATACGGGTCGTACACCATCACCAAGGCTGTAGGGAACAATGCCTTCGAGCTCAGTATTCCACCATTCCTTGGTCTGCACCCAGTCTTCAATGTGGATCACCTTCGTCCTTACTTCCCACCTCTACTGGACACCTCGGACATTGCAGAACAACTCACACCAACAGAGTTAAACCTAGACTGCATGGAACAGGCCACCACAGATTGCATCATGGACATGCAAATAAAGAACACTCGCCAACAGAAGATCCAACTGTATCGGGTTGTCAAAGCTGGCCAACTCCTGCACCAAGGAAAGTGGTTCACCAGGGACCAAGTTCAGCAAAAATTTCCTCATCTCATGGAGGAACTTAACGCAATGGGGACCATCGCTTCCTAAGGGGGGAGGAATGATCCAGGTGGATATTGGTGGTCACCCACCTATTCCACGTGGGGCCCTACCATTGTCTCTTTCAGTTTTTCAGTTTCGACACAACTTACTAATTTTAGTAGTTTTTCGGGTCCTGAACTTCCGGAGCCGTTTTGAGGCCCTAAACGACGTTTTTTGAAAAAACGGAGAGCAACATGGGTCCATGGACCGATGTTTCTCATTCAAAATTTGTAGTCCTCGGATAGATCTTTCTAATGAGGTATGGTACGCGTCAAACGGAGATCGTATGCCAAAGTTACACCCCAAGGAAGTTGAAACACCAATTTACCCAACCGGGGCCCATAGTTTTGGCGCTTCATCTCCTAGGGTTAGGGTTTTGGCTGTTTAGGATTTCCCATTGTTTCTAAATAATAAATAGGCCCTCGAGCCTCATTGTAACTCGGTTCAGAGGCCTGTAGCCGCCACATCTCTTCTCAGAGATAGCTACCAGCGCCCTAGCTAGTTTTATTTCCATTCTGTCTGTAAGCAAATTTCAGTTCTTTGATATTAATGAAATGAAGTGTTATTTCCGCTGCATCTCTGTATTTATGGTTATGTGTTTATTTTGTTGCGTTCCTGCGTAAATCCGGATCACCCTATTGTTAAATCTTGATTTACTTCTCCTACTTACATAAGTTATTAATCTGAGTATTCATAATTAACATCGAAGTAAATACATTTAACAGCCTACACATACAGATCAAATACTAAATAACATGCTCATAGACAAAGTGACACACAAGGATTTTCTGGACAAATTTCCCAGGAAAAACCCAATGTGAGAAAACCAGTGCTGCTAGCTTTTGGAATGTTTTTATTATTATGCAGATTCTAAGTACAACAATCGTGGGCACCAAAACTGGTTAACCCGACAGAGAAATATAAATGGTAGCAATACCTCTATCCAGGAGACAAAAAAATATGACTGATTCACACCCTCAAACAGGATTTATTGAACTCAGTTCCTTTCCGGCCTCTGGAAACACCACCGCTGCTCTGAAGCCCTCTGCGCTACTCAGGAAGGTCCTATTTCACCCTAGAAGGGGTTACGCTGCCATTGTGTTGCCCTATCTAGGCCTGCATTAGCCTTGCTTGGCTCCTGCTGCCCCTGTTGGGCTCTTGGTTGGACTGTGTAGCTGTTGCCTCTGCACTGCTCTGGAATGCTCCTTCTCTGTCGTCGTTTTACTCTTGGCCTAGGATCAAACCATCCCGCTTGCCAATACTGCCCCTCGTTGCAGCTGAAACACTTCTGAAATTCTTAGCAGGCCACACCCTAGAATCTCAACTTAGCTTCAGTGCTCTGCCAGTGTGTGTGCTCTCCAACTGACCCCAAGCCCTTCTCTTATAGTTTTCTCGTTGGGAAACCAACAGCCGTGATCTAATCTCTAATCAACAGCTAAAATATTAATAGTTGCTTGATCTGCATCACTTAAGTCATTCTCATCACATGTTTTATTTAATTCACTTTAATCTTTTAATTTTCCTAAGTTAGACTTAGGGTCCTTAATTAAAAAGATTAATTATTTGAATAAAACTTAAACTAGATGGAATTCTTCTAAACGGTTTTTGGGTCTTGGTGATCTCATGTACTCCAGCTCCTCCACAAAGTTTGGTAGCTAGAGCACATCTGATGCTATCCCAGAAACCCAAAATATCAACAATATGATGATGATTATATTTTTGTTGGATTCCTCTTTCGGAGAGGTGCAAGATTGATCTAAAGATCATCTTGTTTGGATGAGAAGAACACATATTTTGATTTTATCTTCCACACATGTGCAAGGTTGGCCAAATTTGCTATGTAGGCTCACAAGCCCAACAGATGTGTCACACACCCTCATTGAAGGATATAAATTATAGAGAGATGATGCTCATTTCATCATCATCTCATCACACACATTCTACTTGTGTTCTGATTGGTTCATACAGCCTAGGAGAGGCTTCCTTTCCCTCAAACGTGTGAATCTGAACATGAAGAAGTTGTTGTAATTTTCGGACTGTTTTTAGGGTTTTTGGACAGCATTGACTTTGGGTCAACTCTTGGATTTTGACTTCAATTTTTGCACATAAATATCGATTTCTTGAGGTCACATTTGAGGGCACAAAAATCTAGGAGAAGCCTTTGATTGTTGTCCGTTAATTGTGCCTTGACTTTTGCATTAACCATTTTAGGTTTTGCGTTGATTTTTTGGATCTGTCTTTGAGGGGTGTGTGTGACACTTGGAGAAAGGCTGATTTGGTTGTTGGAGAAGTTGGTTTGACCAACTCGAGACTTTGTTGTCTAGGGCATCCTATTGACTGTTGTAACAAACATTTATCTATCCATTTGTTGAACAAGCAGAGTTACAAATTCTGATACATTATTTGGCTTGTCTTTTGTTGATCTATTTTTATGTTCTATCAACATTTTCCTTTCAAGTTTATGTGATTGCTAAATATGAATTGGGTCTTAAAGAAGATTGAAGTAAAACTGCATTTAAGCATAGAACATACCATGGTTATCTAAATTTAACATGGTATCAGAGTTGAGGTGAAGACAAAGCCCAAGATAGTGTGAAAAGCAATCACCGAAGAAGAAGTCATATCAAGGATCAATGGCCTCCACAAACAAGGGTTTCAAATCTGATGATAAGTTGACTGACAAGTCTGATTATCATGCATGGAAGATGTCTTTGGATTTGGTTTTGGAAGATCAAGATGTCATGGATTATCTATAGGGGAAGATCCATGAGCCTCCATCAAATGCATCTCCTTCCACAAAGACGAAGTATATAAAAGGGGAAATCAAAGCAAAGATGATTATCAGGGATTCAATGCATAAGCACTTGGTTGCTTACATCTCCAAGCTGGGCACATCTAGATTCTAAAGAGATGTATGACAAGTTGGTTAGCATGTTCAGGGCTAGCAATGCTAATCAAGTTCTTTTCTTCAAGAACAAGTTGAAGAATATCAAGAAGGTCAAAGATGAGTCCATCCAATCATATTTTATGAGGCTCATAGAAATCAGGAATGATCTCCTTGCCATAGGAGAAGAAGTAGCTGATCGAGAGCTCGTCCTCATTGCTCTAGGAGGACTTGCCCGAGACTGGTATGCATTTAATACTACGATTCTTAATAATAATGTGATTCCTAATTTTGATGAATTGTTGCCAAGATGCACTCAAGAGGAAACAGGAATGATGGAGAGAGTCCATCCCTCTAATGGAAATGGAAGTGACCCTACTGCCTTCACCGCTCAAGCTTTTTTTCTTCTTTTCATCATCTTGGATACTTAATTTTTTCTTGATATGTGGCAGTACTCCATGTTTTTTGAAAAGAATAGCTTAAGCATGTCATAATCTGTGATATCTCTATCAAAATCTATGACTTTGAACTACATTTCTTCCACCAAGGGTTTGCTTTTTACAAGCCATTGCACCACAATTTAGAATAACAAAGACAGCTAATACTGATTCTTCTTGGCAGAGAAGATGTGGACCCATCAACAACTGCAGCATATGGTTCCCTCGTAAAAAAATTAACATTTGTGCAGACATTTGCCACTAGAATGATGGTTCCGAAGGACTACATTTGGCCTGTCGATACAAGCTTTTATTTACAAGCACCTAAAGGTTGTACAAGATGATCTCTCTGCAGGGCTGGAAATATTTGCTGCTAATTTTTCCAATGATGAATATGGCATGATCGATCATCCGATAAGGGAATATCTTCATTTTGTTGACAACAAGAATTTCACCATTGCTGCCAATTTTTTTATTATTCAAACTAAAAATATATATAATATCCCAAGTCAACCATGTATTCACCTGTCAATGGCTATACTCCTCATTTTTAATGTCTACATTTTCGAACAGTTTTATACCAGCTCGTGTTAGATGGAGATGGTTGCATGGGTTATGAAATTCCTCTAGATTGTTTAATGACAAACCTGTTTCCAAGAGTGATCAAGGGCATCCTGCGTGCCAAAGTGTGTGTATATATATATATATATATATATATATATATATATATATATGTATACTTGCATCATTCAGGAGAATTTTTAGACCTCTTATGCATTTGACAATATCTATCCATTACTTCAACCATGAGGCATTACTAAATATCAACCAGCTGCAGTTTGGTTGAATGTACAGGTATATCTTTCTAATTTCCATATCTATTGTTCCATTTCACAGTTGTGAACTTTTAGTAAATTCTTTTCTAGAAAGTACCAAGATTCTTTTGTGGGTGTTGTTTTCAATGATTTCTCTCAAGCTTTGTTTTTTTTTCTTTTCATCATTTTGGATATTTAAATTTTTCTTGATATGTGGCAGTACTCCATGTTTTTTGAAAATCATAGGTTAAGCATGTCACAATCTATGATATCTCTATCAAAATCTATGACTTTGAACTACATTTCTTCCACCAAGGGTTTGCTTTTTACAAGCCATTGCACCAAAATTTAGAATAACAAAGACAAATATAATACTGATTCTTCTTGGCAAAGAAGATGTGGACCCATCAACAACTGCATCATAGGTTCCCTTGTAAAAAATTTAACATTTGTTCAGACATTTACCACTGGAATCATGGTTCCGAAGGACTACATTTGGCGTGTCAATACAAGCTATATTTACAAGCACCTAAAGGTATTGTACAAGATGATCACTTTGCAGGGCTGAAAATATTTGCTTCTAATTTCTCCAATGATGAATATGGCATGATCCATCATCCAAAAAGGAAATATCTTCAGTTTGTGGACAACAAGAATTTCACAGTTGATGGCATCCTAATCGATTTCTCTGTAACAACATCAGAGGCTATAGGTATGTCTAACACACCCCCTTACCTAATCAGAAGTGGTCACTACGCTAACCCAAGAAGCTGCAGTTATGAGCATGGGGTCAAATTTCCTTTTCTTTTCTTTTTAACTAACCCTAGGTAAGTAGGTGGTTTGTCAATGCCAACCATGTAAATATTTTCACCTTCAAAAGGAGATCTAACTTTCTATACCATTGCCGCCAATTTTTATTATTATTCAAACTAAAAATATATATAATATCCCAAGTCAACCATGTATTCACCTGCCAATGGCTATACTCCTCATTTTTAATGTCTACATTTTTGTACAGTTTTATACTAGCTCGTGTTAGATGGAGATGGTTGCATGGGTTATGAAATTCCTCTAGATTGTTTAAAGACAAACCTGTTTCCAAAAGTGATCAAGGGCATCCTGCGTGCAAAAGTATATATATATATATATATATATATATATATATATATATACTTGCATCATTCAGGAGAATTTTTAGACCTACACCCATGTGGAAATCAAAGTCCAAACCAATCTAAGTGTCACCAATAATTCTAATAGAATTCTCATTCTGTGTTTGTTGACTGAATGTGATCTGATTTCACTAAAAAGAAGAGGCATCGATTGCCACCATCATAGTACATCGAATTCATTGCTTGATTGGAGGATAGGTTCCTCGAATTATGCTAAACAAAGTATAAAGACCTTGAAGCTGCTTCAAACTAGCCCTGAGCCTAGCGAATTTGTCTTCTATGCCTCCTTGATAAGTTGAAATCGATCCAAACCCTAATTTATCCATGACTCCATCTCTTCCAAAGAGCAAGGCACTGGTCTTCCACTGGTGATCACTTTAAAGAATATTTTTCTTCACCTTCTCTCTTTCTTTCTAGGCCTAGCCTACATAGGTCACCTAGGGCATCACTTATCTCACAATCTAGCCATCAAAATACTTCTATTCTTTATCCACAATTGTGTTGATGTGTCCTCTAGAAGCCCTCCAAATTTGAGGCAATTCCGACGATCAGATGTTGAGAAATAGCAAGCTCTAGCTCAGGGACCGTTTCTTGCCTTAGGTTTCCCTTCGCTAGTGACTTCATTTCGATCATTGCATCAAAACCAAAGAACATTTTTCCTTTGATTCT
>JAXQQM020077597.1:0-15119 GCA_034641835.2 Pinus albicaulis | reverse complement strand
ACACCACCCATTGTCTTTTCTTATTCTCCTCCCTATAGCAGCATATATTCTTTATGGATGATCGGCTAGAAATAAGACCTCAACAATGCAATCTGACTAAACAACAATGGTGAATAAAGTCAAAACCAAGTGAAGACTATAGCCACCAGCCAGCTCAGACCCTCCTATGAATGAACTGGAGGACTGTAAGGTCTCTTCCTATCCCCTGTTCCCGTACTGCAACTAGAACATGTAACTTAGAATCAAACCTTCCTGAGCATGTTGGATGATAGAACTAACTGTTCAAATGTATAAACTCTTGGCTCTCCTATCGAAAATCTAGTGAATTCCCCCTGTTGTTGCAACCTCTACCTCCTGGTCTGGAATCCTCAAATGAGAAGGTTCAATCTGGTGGTCCTCCCCCACGACAACAAACATGGGGATGACACAACTGGTGGTTTGTTTAGGTAATGGGTTGGTGCTAAGGGGAGAACCTCTTTCAATCAATGTGAAACAACTTGTTACAATGGAAAAAGTGAAACCTATATATGCGGGTTCAGAAATAAATACTTATAATGTGGAGAAGTGAAACGTATATATGAAAGAACGCACATTAAAATGTACCCAAAAAAACAGGAAAATGTACCCAACAAGCTGGTATCAGTGATATCATAGTTGCATCATTATGATGGCATTCTGTTCTAGTCATAACAGTGGCAACTAATATACTATATACAACCTCAGGCAGGGAGGCAGAACTCATACCCGATGAAAACGCGCGAACAGCAGCGGGGATGAGCATGCAGCAACAGCGAAAGCACACGAACAAAAATGGGGACGAGTAGGCAGCAACAGCGAAAACGCGCGAACAGCTGCAGAATAATGAAACCGGTAACCTAAATAATTTTGCAGGTGATTATTTTATAGAAATTAGTTCGGCCGAACTTTTTTCAAAAGTTCGGCCGAACTTTAGTTGTCGGTTTTCCAATCTCCGCCAAAAATTTTGTTTTCCTGCGCTGTCAGCGTGCCGTCAGTCTAAACGGAATCACGAGTTCGTCCGAACTTTTTAAAAAACTTCAGCCGAACTTTCTAAAATGTTCAGCCGAACTATTGCCGAAAAAAATTTTCAACCCCCGATTCTCACAAAAGTGTAACCCAGCTTCACGTTTCTGCCCAGATACCATACATAACTATACTGACTACAAAAATTTATGGTGGGACATTATGAATGTAGATGGAAAATAAGAAGTTCATTATACCAGGGTCAAGTTTGGAGCAACATGGACTACTAAGAGACAAAGAGAATGTGAATGGCTTCAACAATGGTGGAATGATTATGGATTGAATAAAACAGCTATGGATCCTCTATTCTTCCAGTCTGATTTCCAAATTGAATGTGAAATTTGTGGATTTTAGCCGAATGTTGGCACAGTCATGGTAAAACTGTTGGAGATCTAAATAATTACTGAGATAGCCAAATTCTTGGTTATTTCATGAAAATAAATCATGAATGGTTAGTAATGACCAAAATAAAACATCAAATTGTCCTAAGAAAACTAATGATCGTACGAATAATATATACCAAAGCTTGGGATGGTATCAGATATCCCAAAATGAGATTTCAAGGGCCCATCCCTTTGGGAGAATAATTATGGTTCTATTGGGCTTATTCTTAAAATATCCACTGTGTAATAATGATGTCTAGTCACTAGACTGTAAGTGGCTAGTTTTCTCATGGGATTTTCGGTTTAAAAGTATCCACAATGTAAAGATTTTAGAATATTCCAATCTTCTACAGTATAAAGTTTTCCGTGGTATTTGCTAAAATCATCCACTGTGTAATTATGTACTAATATTCCTTTCAGTCACGAGACTCGGAGCACTTATCTGACTTTTGGTGGGATTTGACCCACATATCCATGATTGATGGAAGATAGTACTAAATTTGTCTGTCTGATTGTCAGATGCTTGTCCCCTCAACCTCCTATATAAGGAGGGAGTTAGACTCACTCGATATATTCAGAGTTGTAGTTTTGATTTTGCATCTGAGAAATAATTTCTTGCTTCTATATTTTTAGAGTCTAAATCAGAGAAGCCTGCACATCAGAGTGATAGCTCTGGTGAGAACCTAAAGTGGCCATATTCATACGGTTTGGGTTTTTCAAGTGTGTATTGTAAGAAGTTCAAGTTCTGAGACAGAGTTTGTGAAAGGCCAGGTAGCCTTAAGATAGCTTCTTGTTTACCAAATCACAACATCTGATAAATTCCTTAACAATCTATCTCTCAGAAAGAGCTATAGAATTTCTCTTTGTAAATATTTGGAAGAATATCTTCATAATAAAATAAGTATCCATTTTTTACTTGAGAATTTATCTGAGTACATTTTTATTTTCCGTCTTTGTTAAAATTGTTTGTTGAGGTAGTATCTGTGAGACAAGAGGTTCGCTTGAGGTTCGTCGGAGGTTCACCGATGTCTGAGGAACACCAGTCCGTTGAAGGCAGGAGGCCATGTGAAGGATGCTAGTGTGAAAGTCCAGAGGTTCGTGTACGGGTTCGTGTAAAGGTTCATGTATTGCTCATTGAAAAGAGACTCAACAAGGCCAATTTTTCCAAAGAAAGCTTCATGTTGGAGCACCTGCAAAAAATTGGTATCGAAGATAACAATGTCTGGTTCATTGCGGTTAGTACTCAAACCTATAACTTAATAGAAATAGAAAGTTCTATAATATTGGTTTCTTACAGAGTTCTTGAAGCCGAAGAACAAGTAGAAGAAAATCCATTAAGAGATATGTTTGCATCATCATCTAAAAAGATTATAAATTTTGCAGAACTTGAATATTTAGAGAGTCATCCTGCACCCAAATGGTGTATGCCAAGTATAGACTCACCATAAGTATATTTTGATCTTTCAATGTTCCACCTTAAAGCAGTATCTAGAATATCTATTAAAGAATGTATAAGCGAGCTTCAAGAAAATTATAATTTTGTACAAACAATCTCTATGCTTGATACTAAGAAACTCCAAAGTGAAGCTAAGTGACTGAAGACTAAGTATCTACACTTGGGATGCGTGAGAATATGGATCAATGCCCTAACTCATGGAGACCTAAATAATTTTTTCCTTTCTACAGTCAGAGATATGACTCATAATAAGTATTCAGATTATTTGATAGGAGGGATGGTTGCTCCATTATCTAATGGGCCAGTTTATTTTGATTGCTAACTGAAATTTTTTGTCTACACATTTGATGATAATGTCAAATATATTATACAACTTCAGATCCAAACATCTGGGTTTGATATGAAGAAGAAAATAAATAATATTTCTTTCCAAACTCCTGGTTGTTTCCGACACAGCAATACTACTCTATCCTGCTGTCCTCCATGCTCCCAGTCGAGAATCAAAATCCAGTCTAGTTGTTCTAACTGATGCAAAAAATAAAAAATTAGAACATCAAAATATCAAATGGGAAGACTTAAGTTTCCCAGAACACTGGGTTGTTGATAATAAAAAACCCCCAGAAATACAGAGAATAACTTCTGCTAATATCAAGGAAGGACCTTTATCTGCTATAGTGTCCTTTCCTAGAAGATCTACCATAGATCGTAGAATACTAGACATAGCCTACAAAGCTTCACCCATGTATATAGATCCACAATATGTTGATACTGCCAGTTCTCTTACACCATCTGTAAATTTGAAGCACATTGATTTATTTGAATATGCCCAGATAGTGAATTTTTCCTCTTTACAAGTCATATGCCCAAGATGCGATCGAAAATTTAATCTCAATAGCCTTGAAGATTCTTTCATAGATCAAAATCATCATCATGGAATAGGAGAATCTCCTTCCACAACTTCTGTGAATCCTTGTCCAAATTCAAAGTGTTCTGATATTCCATTTCCACGTGATTTTGACCATGTAATGATGATCCATGAACTTCCTTCCTTGGAAAATGAGGACCCTCGCCTTAAAGAAATTTTTGGTAAAATGTGTCCTCCTGGTATGCCAAGATATGGTCTAGGATATTTAGAACAAATGGATGATCTAATTCCTCAATCCATATTTAATAACTTTGTTCCAGATGATTGTAAGAAGCCTTCTACACCCGATATGTACAAATTATTTTCAGTAATGGAAGGATGTGAGAAATATAATATTGATACTCAGTGGATCAAAAATATGTTAAATTTGGATCTGTATACTCACCCTGAGTATGAAATCTTTAGACTTAGCACTCCTAATCATGAGAAGGTCAGGCTATCATAAGAATGGAAGACCTATATGGAAAAGAAAAATATTTGGTTATCTTTTTATGAATGGAAAAAGAAGTTAGAATCCACATATTTTCATATGGCATATGCTGAATCATCTTCAGCCAAACATTCCTGGACTGCTACAGATGGTAGTAAAATTGAATCTCCTACCACTTTTCCTCCTTACAAAGGAATTCTTTTAGGAGAAGCTCAAAACATTAGTAAAGCTACTCCTTTGGTCCTAGAAGATGATAATTCTCTTGGCATTGATGGTAGGATACAAAAGTCCAGTGAACAGATAAATTGGACTAATACAACAATAAAGGGATTATAAATAAGTACTGCAAAGTCCACAGAAGTAAAATAATTTTTTTATGATTTACAAGTCTCTGTAAATAGCATTAATAGAACTCTAAATGATGTAAATTATTCCAGTACAGTGTTAAAATGTTTTTTTAGAGAATATTTGTCAAAAATTGAAGATGTTGAAAAGAAGATGGATATAGGGATACAGTCTACTCAAGAGATTATTGAAGAATTGTCTGAAAGATTTGACAAAATGCACATAGCTCCAAAAGATAATCCCATTCCTGTTTCTTCTCTCTTTAAAAGATCTGTAAATATCTAACATCCTATCAATCATGTTGATAAATTTCCCTTTCTTTTTTCAAGGGAAACAACAGAAGAAAAACCTAAGCCCATAACACTCTCTTCTCTATTTAAAGAACCAAAAAAACCAGAGAGCTTAGACCTACATTTGTTCCCCATCTATGAGCCTCTTCAGAGCCAATATACCAGGTATCCTGCACCTGATCTTAGTGGGAAAGTTAAACTCCCTGAAACACATAATTTCCATTCTAAATCTCACAGGGAATGGAATATAGATAACCTAAGTGTTGGCCAAATAAGAGAAATGATAGATTTAATGTTCATAGAATATAAACTTATGTGCCTCAAAGGGAAAAATGAAGTTGAATCCTGTAAATATATCATTCATTGTTTTACTCGAACATTATTGAGACAGTGGGAAACAGAGTCATCACCAGCATTAGTAACAAAAATGGAAAATGAAATTTTGAAAGATGAAGGGGGAGATATAATTCATAATCCAGATGGGAGCCCACAAAGTAATATGACTGGAGCAATGACTTCATTTATTTTTTAACATTGGTGTGGAGGAGAAGTTGAAATTGCAAATAAGCATGAGATGATTCTCATGAACCTTAAATGCTATAAAATGTCCCCGTATGAAGACTTTCATAGGCATTGGATTCAAATAATATATGAAGTCAAGGATAGAAAAAACATCTTATGGAAATAGGTCTATTTGGCAGCCTTGACATCAAAATTTGTTGACTACCTCAGACAACAAGATGCTTTCGAGATGCCTTTTGAATCTTGCACTTGGGGAGAAATTTATAGAATTATAACCAAAGTCCTTGTAGGACTATGTACAAGCATGCAATTAAACAAATCACTGCAAAAACTATCCAAACTACTAAACAAAAAATCTATCTGTAGCAAATATGGCCTATCCATAGATGACCCCATAGTGAAAAGGAGAAAAGCTAAAAAGAAGGCCAAGAAAGAAAAAGGACAAGCATACAGAGGATATCCACAAAGGAAAAAGAAAGGACCCAGAAAAGGGTACTACAAGTATGTTCTAAATACACATTACTATCAGCCTAAGGATATCCACTTATAAACACAAAAAAGAGATCATTGGAATAAACTGACTTGTTGGATCTGTGGCCAGCAAAGACATACTTCAAATCTCTACCCTCAAGTAGATGATCCAAAAGGAACAGAGGAAAAAATTATTTTGAAGCAGCAAAGAATCAAAGAGCAGTAAAAAATGAAAGCATGGTGTCAATCACATGTTATAAGTGTGGTTCCAAGAACCATAAGTCAAAACACTGCCCAAGCTTCCCACACAGAGAACAAATACAGCAGAAACAACTCTTCTCTACCTTGTAATCCTTAAAAATTTATTCCTTCGAATATTCTAAAGAAGAATTAAATATGCATATGAATGAATGCAATTGCATTGATTCAGATGATTGCCACTGTGATTCAAATACTGGACCAGAAAGCTCTTCTGATGAAAAAGACTTTGTTTCTGAAAAGAAACAAAAGGAAAAAGTCCTCATGGCACAAACTATAAATGATGAGGAAGAAAAATTATTTGCCAATATCAGAGCACTAGTAGAGGGAGAAATTAAAGAAAAGTTACTTGAAGCTTTTCTAAATAATAAAGACAAAAACCAGGAAAGTAGTAGCAGGACTGCTTCAAAAATAAAATCTAAGGCGTTATTTATTGATGCCTCATTTGAAAGAAATACATGAGCCTTTCAGAGAAGTCAACAACAATCCAAAGTTAGATCCTTAATATTAGGATAAATCAAGCAAGGGATTCATAACTTCAAGAAAGAAATCTCCTCCTTAAAAACGAAATTCTCTGAATTAGAAAAAGGAAAAGCTCCTGAAGATGAAGAATTTTTCAGCAATCCAAATATAGAGATCTTGGAAAGAAAAAGAGATGACTCTGTTGGTTTTAGAGATATGCGAGTCATGACTATCCAATATCAACAACATCATGTTATGTTGGATATCTGTATAAATGGTGAAATGTTTTCCTTAAAAACCCTTCTTGACTCAGGAGTAGACGTCAATATATTAAATTCAAAAGTAATTCCTGCAAAATATTGGGTAAAATCTTTTAGACAAGTAATTGGGGTGGGAAACATTTCACATTCAATTTGGAAATCAGACTGGAAGAATAGAGGATCCATATCTATTTTATTCAATCCATAATCATCCCACCATTGTTGAAGCCATTCACATTGTCTTTGTCTTTGAGTACTCCATGTTGCTCCAAACTTGACCCTGGTATAATGAACTTCTTATTTTCCATCTACATTCATAATGTCCCAGCATAAATTTTGTAGTCAGTAAAGTTATATATGGTATTTTGAAAAATAATAGATGGATCGCCTTGTGGCCACAATCTTGGCACAATCTTTATAAAATATGCTTACATAATTTAAACAACCCAAAAATATTTTCAATTGGGTTTTTTCAGTAATAATATCTGGGAATTTGTCAGTAAATTTGAAAGAATTATTTTGTAGAGTGATCTGCCCATATTTGATTGTGTGTCCCAAAAAAATGATACTTTTTTGAACGAGTTCAATAATTTTCTTTCTAAGTACCATGCCATTGCGTTTGACAAGTTGAA
Organism: Pinus albicaulis; assembly: GCA_034641835.2. Taxonomy (NCBI): domain Eukaryota; kingdom Viridiplantae; phylum Streptophyta; class Pinopsida; order Pinales; family Pinaceae; genus Pinus; species Pinus albicaulis. The sequence goes on along the minus strand of JAXQQM020077597.1, from coordinate 7,644 downwards.
CAAACCTTTGAACATGTTTAAAATTTTCATGGACATTTTTGGAGAAGATTAACACATAATCAATATAGACTAGTAGCCAATCAAAATAGGGTTTAAAGATGGTATTCATGACCTTTTGGAATTTGGAGGGAGCATGCTTGAGTCCAAAAGGCATCACATTCCATTCATAGTGTCCTGCTAGGAAACTAAAAGTTGCTTTGAATTTATATGCTTCTTTTATTGCAACTTGCCAAAACCCAAATTTCATATCAAATTTAGAAAACACCTTAGCCCCTGACATTATTTCTATGAGATTTCCCTTATGGGGAATAGGATAAGTATCATCTGTAAGGAAAAAGTGTAATGGTCTATAGTTTATAACTAGTCTTGGAACTCCCTTTATTTGTTCTGAATGTTTATTGACATTAATTCCATAACAGTTCCAAGGGTTGTTGAATTCCATGATTAAACCTCTTTCTAATAGGCTTATTATTTCCTTTTGACAGAGATCTCTGTATTCTTTGTTGATTGGAATTGCTCAGCTTTTACATGGTTTTCCCTCATAATATCCTTTATATGGAAATTCCACACTATGATGTTTTGTATGTCAAAAGGCACTAGGTTTTTCAGCACAACATTCTCTTTCTATTTGTAATCTCATGGTTGAGATTCTTTTCTTGATTAAAGGAGTTTGAAGATAGATTCCTATTTTCATGGTGATTTTTAGCTCTTCTATTTTATTTTTTTATTTTTCAATCTGTTGCATTTCCTATACCATAGTGGATATCGTGGGCATTGATATAAAGGGTAAAGTAATTGCTTGTAGCTTACCTTCCGAATTTGGCATAGGTATGAAGAAACCAGCCTTTCCATTTTTTAATTTGTCTGATCCATGTGGTTCTACAGCAGCCAAAAATACATTTCCTAAGATACAACCAATAGGAATGTCAGCAACAACAAATTTTAGTTTTATACAATATTCCTTGAAGAAGAAAGAAGCCCAAGGAACTTCATATAACAAATCTTTGTTTCCCAAACCAATTACTTGTCTAAAAGATTTTACCTAGTATTTTGCAGGAATTACTTTTGAATTTAATATATTGACATTTGCTCGTGAGTCAATAAGGGGTTTTAAGGAAAACATTTCACCATTTATACAAATATCCAACATAACATCATGTTGTTGATATTGGATAGTCATGACCCGCATATCTCTAAAACCAATAGAGTCATCTCTTTTTCCTTCAAATATCTCTACATTTGGATTGCTGAAAAATTCTTCATCTTCAGGTGCTTTCCCTTTTTCTAATTCCAAGACTTTCTCTTTTAAGGAGGAGATGTATTTCTTGAGATTATGAACCTCTTGGCTGATTTCTCCTAAAGTTAAGGATCTGAATTTGGATTGATGTTGACTTCTCTGAAAGGCTCTTGTATTTCTTTCAAATGAGGAATCAATAAATAATGACTTAGATTCTATTTTTGAAGCAGTACTGCTATCGCTTTCCTGATTTTTGTGCATAGTATTTAGAAAAGTTTCAAGTAAATTTTCTTTAATTGCTCCCTCTACTAGTGCTCTGATATTGGCAAGTAATTTTGCTTCCTCATCATTTATAGTTTGTGCCATGAGGACTTTTCCTTTTGTTTCTTTTTAGAAACAAATTCTTCTTCATCAGAAGAGCTTTCTGACCTTGTATCTGAATCACAGTGGCAATCATATGAATAAGTGTAATTGCATTCATTCATATGAATATTTAATTCTTCTTTAGAATATTCTAAGGAAGAAATTTCTGAGGATTCTGAGGCAGAGCGGAGCTGTTGCTACTGTATTTGTTCTCTATGTGGGAAGCTTGTGCAGTTTTCTAACTTATGGTTATTGGAACCACACTTGTAACATGTGATTGACACCATGATTTCAGTTTTTACTGCTCTTTTCTTCCTTTCTGCTTCAAAATACTTTTTTCCTCTTTTCCTTTTGGATTCATTTGCTTGAGGGCAGAGATTTGAAGTATGTGTTTGTTGGCCACAGAGCCAACAAGTCAGTTTATTCCACTGATCTCTTTTTTGTGTTTCTAAGTGGATATTGTGTAGTCAATTTAGTGTCCTAAATTTCTAACATAAATTATCAACCAGGGCTAGTAAACTGATGAAGTGTGGTGCACTATATGTGCTTAAGTGACCTCTTCCTTACTTCGTTGTATGTATTTTATTGATGTTTTTGGGGATTTTGTATTTTTAGTACTTATGTTCAAAAGATGAAATCAAATCTATGTCAAAAAGAAAAGAAAAGGAAACCTTAGACTCAAAACATAGTGTAACTGTAAATTCTATCCCTAATTAAGAAAATGGTGAAAACAGAACATTCTAATCCATGGATATCCTAGCTTGCAAATGAACATGAAATGTAACTCAACATAATACAACCAAGTCTCTTTCATCTAATATTGATATGTTGGAAGAGCGTTTTAAGAAAAAGAATGATTGTAAGATAATAAGGATCTTTTAATCTAATTGCAAAACAAAAAATGCTAACTCAACATGATACAACCAAATCTCTTTCATCTAATATTGATATGTTGGAAGAGCGTTTTAAGAAAAAGAATGATTGTAAGATAATGAGGATCTTTTAATCTAATTGCAAAACAGAAAATGCTGATTAACTCAACATGATACAACTAAATCTCTTTCATCTAATATTGATATGTTGGAAGAGCGTTTTAAGAAAAAGAATGATTGTAAGATAATGAGGATCTTTTAATCTAATTGCAAAACAGAAAATGCTAATTAACTCAACATGATACAACCAAATCTCTTTCATCTAATATTGATATATTGGAAGAGCTTTTTAAGAAAAATAATGGTTGTAAGATAATGAGGATCTTTTAGTTAAACAAATAATGCAAGACATGAATTAAAAGCTACTTATCTAGAAAGCATGTAGAAGCCTCCTTGGATAGCAGGGGCCCTCTGCTACCAATTTGGTGAAATCCTTAGCTTCAGCTCCTTAAAATTGTAATCAAAACAGCATCAAAGAACTGAATTTCTTTATTGAAAACCTCACAAATCTACATCCCATTCCATTTTAAGCTTTGTTACAAAAGACTCTCTATTCCTTTCTCTCCTTCTCCTATTTTTCACTACTTTTTCATTACCTTTTCATTACCCATGATAGGAGAAAGCTTCTCCTATTTATACAAAATATGAGGAGTTATCTCATTAATGGGAGTCCATGAATCTCTCCCTCCATCTCTAGAGTTACAATCAAAATAGGAAATGATAAGACACATGTTTTTCTAGAGTTTCAACACAACTAAGAAATAAGACACATATCCTCTTAGAGTTTCAATACAACAAGGAAGTGAGACACATGTTCTCATGATCCCATGATCTTCTCCAACCAAATTCGAATTTGGCCTTAGAGTGCCACATAAGGGTCTTATAGAAGTCTCCTTTTGACGTACACATGTCACAAAACTCATAACACATATATAGATATATGAAACTATGTTAATTTTCTAGTTTCTAATCATAAATTCACTTTAAATACATAAAATAAATAACTTTGGAAAACAAGGATCCTAACCCATATATTTATGAAAATGGTTACTTGATGTAGGGTTTTAGGTCAGATGGCTATGAAATAAGAAATAAATGGTTATGACATAATGGAAATATGTATGAATATGGAAAACACTTTTGAGACTCAACAGATATCCTTAGGCTGATAATAATGTGTCCTTGGAACATACTTGTAGTACTCTTTTCTGGGTCCTTTATTTTTCGTTTTTGGATATTCTCTGTATCCTTGTCTTTTTTCTTTCTTGCCCTTCTTTTTAGCTTTTATCCTTTTCACTATGGGGTCATCTATGGATAGGCCATATTTGTTGTAGATAGATTTGTTGTTTGGCAGTTTGGATAGTTTTTGCAATGATTTGTTTAATTTAATGCTTGTACATAGTCCTACAAGGACTTCAGTTATAATGCTATAAATTTCTCACCAAGTGCAACATTCAGAAGGCATTTGGAAAGCATATTGTTGTCTGAGGTAATCAACAAATTTTGATGGCAAGGATGCCAAATAGACCTGTTTCCATAAGATGTTTTTTCTATCCTTGACTTCATATTGTTGAACCCTTAGTTAAACTAAGAGGGGGGGGGGAGAATCAGTTTAACACATACATGGACTTTTAAAACTTTTCTTTTAAATATTATTTACACCTTCATTTCATGGTCAGCTTAATATGTGAGCAACAAGTATTACTATCAAACAGATTTGTTAATGTAATAGCAGATTGAATATGAGAGCAGCAAGTATTAAGCAGATGAGATAAATCACATCAACACATAAAGATCATGCACAGAGACACCAGATATAAGTGGAAACCCATAAAGGGAGAAAACCACATCTTATTATTGTTGTGATGCAAAGGCAAGCTCCAACTCCCTCTCACCACTGTTTCAGCAGGCGCCAACCTACAGGAGGCTCTATCCTCAATTCTGCAAGCTACAACTTGCAAGGAAGCTCCAACTCCCATCAATTTTCTACAGGCACCAACCTACAGGAGGCTCCAACCTCAGTCAGCTACAACTGACATTTTATCAAGCTACAACTTGATGTGGTAGCACCAACTCCCATCTATTTTCTGCAGGCACCAACCTACAGGAGGCTCCTACCTCAGTCAGCTACAACTGACATCTATCAAGCTACAACTTGATAGGGAAGCTCCAACTTCCTTATTCTTTCAAAAGAAAAAACACTTGCTGATTTACCTTGGATATCAGCTCTGTTCTGTACTTTCTCTTCTGCTGTTCATCAACTCTTATACCAGACCTGCATCATATCTGCTCAGCCCTTCCTTCTTCTCTTCTTTTCTCCTCAATTCTTCACACTCAGCATTCTCTATATTCACACTCCCTGACCTCTTGCAGCTTTCTTATTTTCTTCAACTATCTTCAATTCTGCTACACATTATCTCCTCTTCTCATTCTGTTTTCATAAAAAAATCTCCTCTTGGATATTACCCCCTTTTATACAAGATAGCTTCATGACTATTTGTATTCTACTGGGAATTCGAAATGGACAGTCATGTCTCTTTGCCTTCTGCCTTCTCATCTCTTTTCAGCTTACTCAGAAAACTGTAACTGTAGGTGCTTATTTTAATATTACAGTGGGATATTTTCTCTCTTCCGGAGACTTGCCAATGCATCACAAACAATAAAAACAATTAAAACATTTACATTTGAATTACAATGTGAAATCCAGCTCACTCATTTTGTCTCTTGGCTTGCTGCGCATTTGTCTTTTCTCTAACTGTCTCTTTGTCCCTTTCTCTTCTCTGTATGCCTTTCTGTTTATGGCTGCTGCGTAACTCCTGAATTTATGAACTGCATTTTTATTTTATTTTTATACTAGCGCTTTATATATAAATGAATCTGCTGATTGTAATTCAATCCTTTACACGCATCAAGTGTCTTGTTGATGTGGCGAGTTCCGCGGGCCGGAACATACATATATTACAATTGTATTACATTAATAATCGCCCTCCCGTTAAGCTGAGGCTCGTGGGTCTATAGACCACGCGGCATGTTTTAATACAACCGCAACCATGTTTTATATATCTCACAGCAATTATTTTATATAAACAATCGCCCTCCCGTTTTCGGTCTTATATTACAACTCAATAAATCAAATCACAAACCTCTAACATATGAAGGGGTCCGCCCACATCTCCGCTCACAGACCTGTGTCAACAAAACTTGCGATTGCGATTGATCAAATGGACGCGATGACCACATAAACATGGCTCACAGCGCAATCGGGTCCGAACTTTGAACAAATGCAATCGGGGCACACAGTATAAAAGTTCCGATTGCGATCAGATCCCGGATGCGATTGAACCTATTAAATCCATCATATAATGCCATCGGGTCCGCCACTTCAATCGCAACATATTACACAAGTCGTGCGATCAATCGGAAAGTTCCGACTGCGATTAAGATCCCGGGTGCGATTGAACCTATTAAATCCATCGTATAATGCCATCGGGTCCGACACTTCAATCGCAACATATTACACAAGTCGTGCGATCAATCGGAAAGTTCCGATTACGATTAAGATCCCGGATGCGATTGAACCTATTAAATCCATTGTATAATGCCATCGGGTCCGCCACTTCAATCGCAACATATTACACAAGTCATGCGATCAATCGGGAAGTTCCGATTGCGATTAAGATCCCGGATGTGATTGAACCTATTAAATCCATTGTATAATGCCATCCGGTCGACCACTTCAATCGCAATCGCAAGTCTTTTAATATGTGTTGCGATTGGGCACTGTTCATTGTATGTTGCCGATGCGATTTGGAAAGGACTTCAAACAAGTTTGAATTACAATTCATACCTCCATCGGGTCTGGACTTCCAATCACAATCGCAAATCATATGTTCTCCGATGCGATTGACCAATGCCGATGCGATTTGACCATAACTCAAATATGTATTATCCCCCGTTTATACACCCATCAGGTCCGGGCTTCAATCGCAATCGCAACTCTCAGTTGGTTGCATGTTCCGCTGCCCTTGCGATCTCCGATTGCGATTAGGGAGGGGTCCCACCTTATCAAACTTTGTTTTATGCGCTCCATAATATAAATTTTTGGACTTTGTTTATGTGATACACCGTACATATATGTTTATATATATTTTCATTACGGAGGAAGCGATTCCTTAATAAGTTTGTGTTATATTATATGTGTATAACGCTTGCCAGCAACAGCAATTCCCCGAATAAGGGTTCGTATTATATGCACGTATTGCCGCCGGAGTTGCTGCCCCCGGAATAAGTTTGTGTTATATTACATGTATAACGCCGGCTGGAGTGTGCGATTCTTAATTATGCATATGAATGCATCTCGGGCCGGCTTTTCTGGGCTTCTCGGAATTTTATAACCGCTCGCCTCCGCCCTCGCTCCGCCGTGCTCTCCGCCCTTATTTTTGTTGCCTCCGCCCTGCTTCGGCCGTGGGCCCGCTCGTCGCTCAACACCGCTCCTTGTCGCTCTTTTTTTTACTTCTTTGTCTCTTCCTTTCTGCTATATCTATTGCCTTAGTTTCTTTGTGCTCCTTTCTATGTTGCGTATTTAGAATCCACTCCACCTGTTATACTTGTAGAAAATCCCATGAGGCTTCGATCTTCTACGCCTTCAATTCAACAGTTCTTTTCCTCAACTTCGAACTCCGCTACGTTACCAGAGTTTTGTTCCTCATCTTGATTTAATTCTGCAGAATACCGATTTGTCTCCTGGGCCTGCTTCGCGCCCCTCCCACTAGAATAATTGTTCCTCATCTCTCATCTTCATTCTCGGGCCCGGAGCAAAGGCTCTCTCTTTGTTTCATCCGGCTTCTCGACCGATGCGGCCATCTCTTAATTCTTCTTTGTTGCCTCAGTGTTCTTCCTTTGCCATCCTCGTCTTGTTGCCGCCTCGTGTTCTTCTCACATATCTCCTTGCCATCAATGACAACATTTCCAATACCTCTTCGTATCAAGGGCAAATACATCCACCAATAATCCAATGCTTCCTCCAAGTCTTCTCATCTAGCTTCTTTTAAAGACCCTTTTCTATTACCCGTTTTCCTCCCCCTTTGACATCAATGGCAAAGGGTTGCACAT
>JAXQQM020075793.1:0-24687 GCA_034641835.2 Pinus albicaulis | reverse complement strand
TTTCTAGGTAAATTTAAATCTATTAGTGAAACATATGATACAGTGAGTTCATGGCCTTCAGAGGCATTCAGTCATCAAGATAACAAAAAATGAACCGCCCTCGAGGGGAAACCGGCCCGAGCATCGTTTGAGAGCTGCCTCAATAGAGGAAACCAGCCTTGACATACCAGAACCAAACAAGAACCTGGGCCGCCCATAAGGGGAAATCGACCCGAACGAAATTCTAACACTGCCTCGACAGAGGCCCTCAGCATTGACATACCAAAACCTGTAGAGACCAAAAACAGCAAAAAAATCATAGAGACTAAGCAGAATTACTTGGACAAAGATAGAGACGCTAGAGTCCATAGTCTCCCGAGGGCGATTCTTCTTCAATTCTGTATCAGCCAACATCTTCATCGTTATGGCCCAGACCGCTTTGAAATGCATCTCCATCAGCATTACAACCTCCAACCTGCATGCCAAAGTCCTGTAGAATATTCGAGCTGCAATCCCTAGCTTTGTGGGAAGATCCTTTTCCAACGGGTTAAGGGGCTCGCGAAACAGAAGGGGGAGTCTGCAGATTGACCGGATGCATTGACAGAGGGGGGTCATGAAGAGCCTTAGGGATTTCTTTGAAAGAAACAGAGACAATAGCAATAACCAGGGGGAAATTGGAGTCGCATTGATAATGAAAGATGGCAGTGGAGGGGCTATGAAGAGAGGCAGAGATGGTGGGACGGGGTTCAAGAGGCGGCCGAGAGACAGCAGTGCCCCGCCGAGGGGAGGAGGTGGAGCGACTCCCTTGTCCTTTTCGACGTTGATTACGCGCAGGGGGGAAATGGCCACTGAGGATTTCAGAGGAAGACAACAGAGGGCTAGAGGAAAGAGAGCGATGAAGACTGGTGGTGCAGGCTTGGGAGCTACCCCAACGGCATCGCAGCCTATTCCTAAGCCTAGGCATGGTGTCACAGTGGTGAAGAGAAGGAACGGGGTTGACAGAAGGCAATAGAGGGGGGGCGAGAGCCAAGAAACCTGGTGAAGAAGCTGAAGGAAGGGGACAAAAGGGACTGTGTGAAAAATGTAAGCCGGGAAGGAGATTGAGACAGCAACACAAATGGCAGCGCCTACCCATAGAGGTGTGGAGGCTTGGCAATTCTACGTCCGGAGAGCACCTGGAAGAAACTGGCCAGAATAGCATCGGCATGGAATCCTGCAGGTTGCCACAAGACCACTCTAAGAGCCCATAAACCAAGTTGAAGAATAGGGATGAAGAGCCGAACAGATGCAAGTTGAAGTGTTGGCCATCTCATCCTCCCCACCAGCATAAATGCCGCGCAGGGTGATGGCCTGGAGAAGTGCTCGCATCAAAGGTGAATAAATGTCGCCCGCAGATGGCCATGTGGCCATGCCACGCGCCACTCCACCGCCTCACGCTCGTCAGATCAACCTTAAACACCCGCATCCAGGTGGATGTCATCCTGGTGCACCAACAGAGTGCATTCCTGAAGGAGATCACTATAATTGAAACTGGAAAGGGGCCCTGTTGAAAGAGTTTGGGAACTCTTAACACCTTTGTTTGCCAGAAGGTCAGCAACTTTGTTACCCGTCCTTCTTGTATGCTTGAGACAGATGGCCTTGTGCTCTTGTAACCATCTAGCAATGAGTTCTAGCCTAGCCATGAGTCTCCAGCTGTTAGCAACCTGCGATGGAGGAGCACCTGAGAGAAGTTTATGGACCATGTTGATAAGAATCTGCGAGTCCCCTTCAATTTCAATGGGAAAGAAATTGTGTTGCTAAGCTAACTGCATACCCTGCCAAAGTCCCTCCAGCTCTGCGGAATTATTAGTGTCCCATCCTATCGATCCGTGGTATATGAGAAAATGGTTACCTTCGTGGTCCCAAAAGATTCCTCCAAATCCATCTTCCCCTGGGTTTCCTTTCGAGGCACCGTCAAAATTAAGCTTCAAAAAGCCTGCTGGGGGAGGGACCCAGTTATCATGAGTGTCCTGCTGAGGGCCCCGAGTGCAAGTTGACACAGGAACTAGGTTGAGCTTGAGATGCCAACTTTCCCATACTTGTTTTTCAATAGGCAAAGTCGGGAGGTCATCCTAATTCCATTTCTGAAGCGCTATGGTTTCTTGTAGGTTGTTGCAGAGGTTTTTCCAGAGGATCTCTTGCGGAATGCATTGGTTCTTGAAGATCTGTTTGTTCCTTTCCTTCCAAATGGTCCACAAAGTGAGCCCGGGGATGAGTCGCCAGAGAGAGTTGAGGAGAGCACATCTGTAGGGAGCGACAGGCCAGTTGCGAATGATAGAATTTAAATCCTCAGAGCTACTACCATCTCTCCTGCACTTAGTACTAATAGTTTCCCAAAAAGAAGCAGCCAAGGGGCAAGTAAGCATAATATGTTGGATGGCTTCCTCCTAGCTGTTGCAGTTGGGGCATCGGGAAGGCCCAGTAAAACATCTCTTTAAAAGATTATCCCAGGTGAGGATTTTCTTATGACAAAGGAGCCACAAGAACGTGGAGACTTTCAGCCATAGAAAGGACATCCAAAGATCTTTCCATATGGGATCGATAGGATCTGGGTTTTGGGTTAGCAAGGCATAGGCTTCCTGAGTGGTGAACTTTCCTTTTGAGGTGTGACCTCATCGAAGGATGTCCGGCTTGTCAGAGTGTCTGATTTTTCTGCTTATTAATTTCGCTTCCAGAGCTGGATAAGTTTGTTCCTGCTGGTGATTGAGACAACAGGCTGCCGTTTTCCAGTGCCTGTAACCTTGAGTATGGTTCTCCCCCCAGAAATGATGAACCGTAGCATCAAGAGCGGTGATCCTGTCTGGCTGAAGAGGCGGCTGAATGGTGGTAAGCAGTTTGGGTTGTTGTTGCCATGAGTCTGTCCAGAAATGAGCTGTGTGGCCATTGCAGACCTCCCAGAAGCTGTGTTCCTTGATTAGGAGGCGGTGTTGTTTAGTTGCATTCCATATTTGTGAGCCTGCTTCAGCTACTGAGAGTCGTATTAGCTCTGAGGTGGGTCTGTGGTTGGCATATTTGGCATTCCACAGCCTCGCCCAAGGGCGTAGAGGGGAAGGAAGCCATTTCCACCAAACCTTAGCTCCCATGATAGCATTGCTGTGCTGAGGATCGTGGAGTCCTAGGCCGCCTGCATTCTTTGGTCGGCAAATCAAAGTCCACTTAACCAAAGCCCACTTTCTGTTCTGTCTCGAGGCACCCCACAAAAAATTGCGCTGAAGAGATTTGATTTTCTTGATGACTGATTTGGGGGTAGCCAAGACGGAAAAGAGATAGAGGGGCATGGATTGTAAAACCGACTTGACCAGAGTGAGTCTACTGGGGAGGTTAAGAGAACGAAAGGTCCAGGAGGATAATCTAGCTTCAAGCTTGTCCAGGAGGTTTTTCCAAGTGAAATGTTTGAGGGCAGAATCAATCAGGGGGGCTCCAAGGTATTTAGCTGGCAGCTTGGCGATGCAGAATCCGAGGATTCTGGCTATGCGATGCTGAATGGAGGGGGCAGTATTAAATAAAATTACCTACAACTTGGATGCATTGACTGTCATACCCGAGGCTTCAGCAAACAAATTCAGTATGACTTTAAAGGTGGAGGCCTCTAGGGCAAAGGGATGACTGAAGAGCATATTATCATCCACAAATTGCTGGTGGGTGATGGTTGGGGCTCCATGGACTGAAATGCCCCGAAGACGCTGTCTATGGAGAGCATGATTGATGGAGCGACTCAAGCCCTCAGCCATGATAACAAAGAGAAAGGGAGACAATGGATCACCTTGACGGATACCATGGGAGGGGGAGAAGGGAGGGGACAGGATACCATTGACTAAGACAGAGAAGAAAGAAAAAGAGATTAAGCTCATGACCCATCTGATCCAAGGAGGGTTGAATCCATAAGTAGCTAACATTTGATGAATGTAATTCCAATTGAGTTTGTCAAAAGCTTCAGATAAATCAATGTTTAAGAGCATACCTAGCTTTTTGGTATGTTTCAGCGAGTGAATGACCTCATGTGTGAGGATTATGCCATCCAGGATTTGGCGACCGTCCATGTACCCTGTTTTCTCACGAGAGATGAGCATAGGAAGCAATGGTTTGAGTCGGTTGGCGATGACCTTAGAAATGATTTTGTAGATGACATTGCAGAGTGCAATGGGCCAAAATTTGGAATTTGTCGGGTAAAGCGACTTGGTCTTCCTTGGGGACTAGAGTTATAAAGGTGGCATTGAGAGACGGAAGGAGCCGGTCTGCATGGATCGGGATTCCTCGACTAAATGCCAAACATCATTTTTTAGCGATAATAACTGAATCAGACTTTAATTATTACCCTATGCACATCCATATAAATTAAAAGGGAGTGGATCATAAACTTAGAGTATCATGGACGATTTAGAAGAAGTATAATAACTCAAAGGGGTATCCCTTGACACCGTGAAAGAGTAAAAGTACCTACTAAGTGGAATATTGACGAATAAGATATTATAGATGAATTATTAGCAGTACTCCATGCATGGATGATGTTTAACTTAAAGGTTATAAATAGAAAAAAAAATTTGTGGGAAACAAAGATGTTACAAATGGTATTGGAGCTCATGTTAAAACATTGGGCCTTAATGTGTGCTCACACCAGGAAATTTTTTTGATGTTGTAAAGTGGTTACTAAATTTCATATTCACTAATGTTTAATTTTATATAGTGAAACAGTGTAGAAACATACAGCTGAAAACCATGAGGGATGTGGATGAGCTATATGTGGATTTGGGTGGTGAAGAAAATTCTAGCAGATCCAAATGCTCCATTGATGGATATGATGCATCAAATGCAAAGAGTATTGATGCAACTGAAAAACCCATAATGAAATGCTATCTTTAACCAGTGAAGAGCAATAAAGGTTAAACAAAAAAGTGACCTCTTAGGACAATCATGAAGGTGAAGATCTGGGAAGAAAGAGAAAGAGAACTGTAAATAACTTAGAAGAGTCTGAAGAAAATGAAGCCTCTAGATAGCAGTCTAGGAGGAACAAGGAATTACAGGGTGAATTCCGAAAAAAAAAAAATTAAGTCTCCCTCCTACAATGGAGAGAGGGAGGATCAAATAGAAGTTTGACTTCTAAAAATAATAAATAAATTTTAAGTGGTAAAGTATGAAAGTAACTTAAAAGTTGGGTTGGCTATTTACAAATTTCGGATAAGGGCTACCTTGTAGTAGTAGGAAAATGAGTGTGAAAAACGTCACTTAAAAGGGATGTTCAATTTAAAACTAATAATAGACATTTGAATGACCAATCATAGGATGACAAAACCAAAGAGTTTTAAGAGCTTAGGTTGAAACAACTTATTATTGTGAGTTGTTATCAAACTCACCAACCTGCTACGATATTTTCCTGTTATACAAAAAGAAAAGGCAATGACAGGATGATGTTAAAAAACTACCTACCTATTAGCTATAAGGAGAGGAATGAGGAGTTTTGTCTCTTGAAATTCAGAAACCAATGATACTAAATTTTTCTAATTACAGAATAAAGTAATTGTGATTAGAAAGAAAAGAGAATGATGAAAGAAGTGGAGTGGAAGAACCACAATTTGATAAGAAAACCACCTCAAAGTTCAAAGGTGGGAATAATGAACCACGTATCGCGGATTAAATACTTTTAGAAGTAGAATCTGATCAAGAAAGTTATACATAACTAAAAATGGTAGATATTCTATCAATGGAAAGATAAAATCTGTTGTAGGACAAAAGAGGCTAAAGAAAATTGAAAAAAAAAAATCTAGTTATGCATGTTAAACAACCTGTTCTGGTTGATGAACTTAGATGCAGTTTAGCAAAGGAAAGAAAAATTCCAGCAAGCTCGAATTGTGTACTGAAGTGACATATAATATTTCCCAATATTGCTGAAAGGTAAATAGGTCTAAAGAATGTGAGTTCAATGTTTTACCTTTTGATTCCTATGTGGAGCTAATAAGAATGAACTAGGTAGAACATCCAAAAAGGACATACTAGACTGCTTAAAAAAAAAACACAAGAGGGTATCTGTGGTGATGGAAAAACCAATGATAGTATAAGGGACAACAATAAAACGCTGAAAAATTTATGTTGTAGAATTAATGCAAAAAACTGAAAAAGAAACTAGTACAAAATTTACTAATCATCAGTAAGGAGATAATTCTGGATGAAATTCCTCATATATCCCCTAACAGGGAAGGTGATTGTTAAATGAAGTTAAAACCCATGTGATACATCATTTTTTAGAACATATATAATTAATAACCTAATATTGTAAGAGTTAAAACTGCAATGATAAAAATTTTCTAAATAGAAACTATGTAAGACCAAGTAAATACCTGCTGGGAGCACTGGTAATGTTGGTCAAAATGAAACATGGAACCCTCAGAGTAAGCATAGACTACTAAAAATGACTTAAACTAATGATAAGAAATGAATATTCTCTATTCAAAATAGATGGTCAATAAACTATCATAAAATGAGAAATAAAGAAGAACTTTATAAAGAACAAGATACATAAATTTTGAAGAAGAAGTTCTAAGTAATTGGATGGAAAATGTTTTTCTCCTTGATGTGACAAGTAAAAAAGAACTTAAGGGACAATCTAAATTTTTTTTCCAATTCTGAAAAATCTAGAGAACATAAATGACATGGTAGACTAAACAAAAGGAATTTTATAAAAATTTCAGTGGTTAAGTCGTGTAAAATTAGATGAAGAATGAGTAGTGGACTGAGGAAAGGCTCAAGTGAGCATGAAATAATTTCATTCCTGATACTTCCACCTTAAAATTTACCATGGGTATTGAAAAGTAATAAAAGAGATGGATAAAGAGATTTTTAATCTTAACCTTTACAAAAATCTCTCTACAGCAACATGGAGAGGGAAAAACGGATAGACCAAAAAAGGTCAAAATAGTTTGAACATATAAAATATTTAAACTAATAACTATTCATATTTTAAGATCCTAACCCAATCTGAGAAATGGTATGTGGTACTAATGTGTGGACAGAAGAATTTGAGGTAATATTATCACTTAGTTATAGCATAGGATTGAAGAAAAAGTTAGACAAATGAGTAGAATTATACTGGGTACATATTAAATTTTCTGCGGAAATGTATGCTACAAGAAGTAAAGAAGTGATCGATAAAGTAAGAAGGGGTTTTGATCCGAGAAAACCTAAGGATGAAGTAGAAATTCTTCAACAATCTAAAAAATGTTAAGCAAATTTAGTGTTTGTTTTTCCTCAATGAGTTTAATTTAAACCTCAAAACTGAAAATGGAAAAGAAAAAGAGTTTTTGATGTTTTAAAGAGGAATGCACCTAAAATTTTGAAGAATATTCGAGTAATGAAAGTTCTGACTGTGAATAAGTGAGGCAAGTAGAATGAGTGCTGCAGTAAAGCAAGAAAAACCTCCAAGAAAAAAAAAATACAAAATACTGAAAGATTGATAGATATTTCAATTCAAGAGGAACTGATAATTTCAAAACAAAAAAATAGACGGTACATTAATAATGTGACCCTAGTACAGCAGGAATTTTAGCAAAATATCTTAGGTGTCCTTCGATAGGACATAGTGCTGATTCAAATTAACTTCAAGACTTAAAGTAGAACATGCTTGACCTAGTATGAGGAAAGAGTAATGCAAGCCCTATGTGGAAAGTGATGATAAGAGATAATGAAACCTAAGTGTCAGACCAAAATTTTAGATACTATTCCTATTCCAGGATGAAAATAGGAAGTTGGTTGGATAAAAACTAGAAATTGGTTGACTGAGAAACCGACATTCATAGAAGTAGTCAATGTAACCAAGACCCAGATGGTAAACTAATATGAAGTTTCAAGATATAATATAATAATTAATACACTTGATAAGGTAAAGTTCAAGTGGAAATTTGGAACTGTGTTATAGAAAAACCAGTATTGTGTTGAAATTGAGCATGGTTATCACCATCTGAATCGATTGAGAAAGTTAATAAAATATTAAGTACATGTAGTACAATTATGAACTAGAAAAGGGGATATAACGTTAAGCATAACCATTGCTTATGAAAAAGTTGTTTTTCTAAATTCATGAAATTCTAATGAAGAAGTGTTTGTTCTGTGATGCAAAGTGTAACAGGAATTGCACAACTCCGATCAAAGGAGTCAAGGTGAGAAGACGTGCAGAGAAATCACTAAGAATTTCAAATGAGGTCATGTGTGCGTGAGGAGGAAGTCTCACCAAAAAAAATGGAATGATAAGTAGTTGTGCTAAAATTGCACTATACTACTATGAACCTTAAAGGGTCTTGCTAACAACTGAATTTATTGAAAACTATTAAAGTTCAGAATATTGTTATGATTAAAGCTAATCAATTTTTATATGATACTACTCATATGAATTGATATGAACTGTGGACAGATGGAAATAGAAATAAAATATTCTTCCAGATATACTTCTTATATTGAAGCAAGAAGAAACTCAAACTCCAGAATATAGTAGAATCAGAGTAAGGATAGATAAATGTACTGGTACTCTGAAGAGACTGCTCGGAGAAAAAGGATAAGATGAAGGAGAAATATTCATCCCAAGCTGGGAAATCAACATCGTAAGTGGTAATACCAAGGACGGTGTTCAGTTTTAGAGGGGGAATATGTAATGCCCCTAATTTTCTGCTTTTAAAAATAGGCAGTCAAAGACTCTAAGGATCAAGTGAACCAAAGGAAAAATATTAATTATGGATATATTTTGTTAATTTAAAATTAATAAAATGAAAAGGAAATAATTGGTGCAAGGACTAGATAATGATTAGAGATCTGGGATCGAAATCTACGAGGATGGATAAGGATCATAAGACTTTCCCAGTCTCCAGAAATCCTTGGAGGAAATAATTTAAATATAGCAATTTAGATTGGAGATAAAAATATAAAAAAAGGTACCCCAGTAAAGAGGAAGTTACTGGGAAGAGGTGGAATAAAGCTAGAAAGAGGAAAAACTAGCTTTAAAGTACTTTTGTGGAAGAAATAAAAGGAAAGCCTAGGCACACAGGAAAGCAGCATCCTGATTCAACTGGACGCAGTTAAGGGAAACAGGCTGATGGGAAAGCAAGCTTATATAAGAAGATTCAGGATAGGAAAGAGGTTGTCTATTGCTAGAGAAACTGATCTCTGCTCAAGGGTGAGCTGTGGAGAAAGAGCTCAAAGGTTGGGTGGACCCTAGTCTACCTTAAGTGGTATGCACTAGTTAATTTCATTTTAAAATTAGATTCTAGTTCTGTCATGAATTGCTGAGAAAGTAAATTAGTATAGTTTTATTTGAAATTCTGAATTTGGATATGCATCTATACTGTGGAATTAATATGAATTAGAATTTATTCTGGATGGTATATACATTGAACATAACTAACTATAATAAAATAGTGTGTTATGTATTGCTGTACAGTCATGAGTCTGTAGAGGACCAACTCTCAGAATGTCTAAAATTGGGATAAGGCTTAGATCTGAGGTTAGGTAACCCACAGAAAATTAGTATTTCATTAAAAATTATGTTTTAATGTAATGTTACCAAGCTGTACATTTCGTAATGAACAATTTCTAAGTAGAAATAAATATATTTGAATGACAAACAAATGCATAGTATAGTTAAGTAAGGTTTTGTACTATATAGCTAAGTAAGTTATGTACTGTAGCATAAATTGAAGAATATAACTCATGAATTAGAGCTTACTTGAAAAAAAATATATACATGTACATATATATTTAGAATATATCCCTACATAAGAACTGAAAGAGAAATTATATATGGAACAATATATTAGGTTGGAATTCCAATAACATTTTAAATTGAAAGAAAAGAGTTTATATAGTCCATAGCCAAAAAATTATAAAGGATAATTCCATATGGTTACATCTTTGTAAGATGTTTTTAGTTCATAAAAATTACATAGTTTTAAACAAGAGATGCTGATAATAAAAGTTTACATAGAGGGCACTCTATCTGTTAAAATGAACACTGAAATGTTTATCTCTGCAAATTTATGCAAAGTTTCATATGAGAAATTTCACTCGGTATTTGGACCAACCTGTGTAATCATAGTTCCGTAGTATGATAAAAAAATTCAAGAGCAGTGAATCCATGTGAATCCAAAAGAAGGAAGTTTATATATAAACTACCTGCAGTGACCAAAAACTGAATTTAGTTCTGGTGAGTAGGGTAGTTAAATGATAAGTATAAAAATTTGAGTAAGGGAATTAAGGTGAAAATTATTACCTTAAGGATTGTGTTTAAAGTAAACCTCTAGTCACATAAAAGAAAATAGTCAATGCCGAATTTTACACACTGTATATAGGTCAGTATAAAAAGATAATAAATAATGCATAGAAAGGTTGAAGAACAATTTCTAGCATGAAAATTTCAAACGCAGGTACTTAAGGAAAGTCAGAACAATTTATTGTCATATATGATATAGAATCTATATATTAGTTTAAAGTCTTCATAGGAATGAAAGTACATAGTATAAATTACGCAGAGAAATAATGAATGAAAAACCCTCATTCTAGTCAAACCATATGAGCGTGAAGCCGTTGGCAATGAAACCAAAATTGAAAAGTAGAAATTTATGTGGTGTGTGAATTAAAAGCCGCACAAGAAGACTCAATAAGGAATGTGAATCCTTGAGTCAACGAAATTGGGAAATTGTTTCGAAGTATTCGATGAAATAAACTGATACTGTGGATTCCAACAATCCTATAAACCCAAACCAAATGATAAAACTACATTGAAAGGGAAACTCAAGAATATCGCTTAATTGCATTGCATGTGATTTTTTTTTTAAACGACATGGCCAGGAGTAGTAGGAGGCTACTCCACCATTCATCTGCAAGTTAAAAAATGCTGTCGGAAAAGAAGTGATATACAATAGTGTTCTATCGAAAATAAATGCAAACCATAATGATATGGAAATACTGAACCCAATATTAAGAGTTGACAGGCTTTCTCATTCTAATGTTAAGCTCGGAGGGAAATGTTGGCCTTACTCTTGCATACATATATAAAAATTCCAAAATCTCTGTGTATTGGAAAATCTAAAAGAGTAATAACGAGACTAGAAGTTTGGAGTAGACACTAGTACTGTAATAACTAAAACAAAAATGATAGAAGGGCTGCGTACATTCATTACAGTCAATACCTCCATAATATTATATGGAACACAAGTACAAAGCCTAAGTTCCATGATTTTCTCAATAAATCTTACCAAAATACATAATCATTGTATGTGAGTCAATTAGGGAGACACAGGTTTTGAAATCCATAATGACACAGAGTTTCTACTCAGAGGAAAACAAAGTCGAAAGGAAAGAGTTCATACAACTTGTTCTGGTCCTTCACATAAGGAAATTTTGTGAGTTTATAAACTAAAACTAATAAATAACTGATAAAGACCAAAAAAATTCACGAAGATAGGAATGTGGGACGTATTACCTGTAGGTAGAAGGGATGTGTTCTCTACGTGTACAAAAATATTTCATCCTTGGTCTTGCAGGAGTTGTCTCTCGGAGCAGAGGTGAACCACCGAATCCATTTTCTGATGTTCAGGAACCAACGGAGAAATGCCAGAAACAAAAAATGACAATATTTATGCAGATCGAAAACCCTAAGTGAACATTAATGCTGGTCGTCCAAGCGTTGATAGATCGAAGACTATTCCATGTGTCGACTTATAGAAAACCGAGCAAAGAGGGCCATGTGATTCTGTATAAACTAATTAATGCCAGTAAATCCTAAGGAATCCAAAAATCTAGGGTTTGATATAACTACATAAGGACTAATCGTTTCATATTAAAGATGGACAACTATGAGCTCTCAGAATTGTCAATTTTGAATCATATCGGTCAGAATAATTAATAACCGTATGTGCGAGTACAGGTGTATGTAGATGTAAAGTCCAATAGTTTATAATATAAGGTTATATAGATATGATTTTGGTCAATGAAACCTTATAATACTAGATGGCTTATAAGATTTCGATTTAAATGCAAATATATATATATATATATATATAAGGTCAATCTGATAAGATAAATAAAGTAAGTTGGGGTATGGTCGAAATTTAATCTGGGTAAGCGAGATTTATTGGTCCTTGAACCCCATTTCAATAATGTATATTACGTAAATATTACAATGACAATTGATATATCATTATGCGATGTAGGAAAGAGTGAAATATGCGTTGATAAGATTTAACACATATTCAATAGGCCTTATAGTTACAAATTCAGTCTAATGGCGGAAGGATGGATATAATAATGTATGTGTGATATGGTTCAAATACATATAAAAGTATTATAAATATATTGTGATTAACGTATTTCATAGGGTTGTCTTTGTTGTTTAAATTCAATGGGTATATAATGTGAAAAATGACATGAAGTAAAATTCAATTTTATATGTCACTATCAAACCCTTAATAAAATGTATATAAAGGACTAAAATATATGTGTCTATTTTCCTCCTTTAAAATGAAGTTATACAAATGTCAACATTTGAGTGTCGAAATCATATATACAATAGGGCAACATGTATATGATGGACTGGTTTAATATATAGATTTATATTAGGGTGGTGATTAATACCTTTTATAAATGAACTAACTACATTAGAATGAGTTGGCTTACGAAAGTAATGGATGATGGAGTGGTTTAATATATAGATTTATATTAGGGTGGTGATTAATACCTTTTATAAATGAACTAACTACATTAGAATGAGTTGGCTTACGAAAGTAATCGAATTGAGTTTAGTTTAAGGATAAAGTTAAGGATTATATATATATATTTAAGGGGAAGTTAAAGTTGTGATGATAATACTATTTACATAGCATGGTAAATTATGATTTATAGTTACTAATAACTAAAGCAGACTTTAATTATTACCTTATGCACATCCGTATAAATTAAAAGGGAGTGGATCATAAACTTAGAGTATCATGGATGTTTTAGAAGAAGTATAATAACCCAAAGGGGTATCTCTTGACACCATGAAAGAGTAAAAGTACCAACTAAGTGGAATATTGACGAATAAGATACATTAGACGAATTATTACCAGTACTCCATGCATGGATGGTGTTAAACTTAAAGGTTATAATTAGAAAAAAAAAATTGTTGGAAATAGAGATGTTACATTATGAATTGATGTCTATGAATAATTTCCAACCATCTAATTTATATGCTTGTGGTAGTGTAATTTTATATCAACTCATAAGTAATTGGGGATTTTTTTTTTTTTTTAATTTTACTTTTGAGTGTAAGAAAAATGTACAATTCCTTATCTTTTTAAAATTCTAAACAAACAATTTGAATATCTTCTTTTTACTTTGCAAATCAATAGTTTATTTTACAAAAAAATGCTACATGGATGTTTCTAAATAAACTGTTTTAATAATTATTTTTCTTTGTAAATTAATACTTTATATTACAAAAATGCTACATGTTGTAGCCTTCATATAAACATTTCTTTGTGGATTCCGTGGGCCGCAAAGGTTCCCAAAGACCACAAATTTCCTAAATAAAACTTGGTCCAAAAATAGGTCATACAAACACATTTGGATTACAAAAGATATTACAAAGGGCCATATTATTGGGTTATCCAAACCATACATAATTGAAAAATTAAAAGCTTATAGGCAAGAGAATAATTAAGAATTAGAAGATGAAATCGGAGTTAGGTCTCCAACACTTGATCCAGCGGATTGCAATAGCGTCAAAGTCACATTGTAAGTGTCCATCCACACAGACAAGCCTTTCTTCCAACCTATCCAGGGTGAAATATTGGTTCCTCAACATTCTTTAAATGTCTTTCAAGGAGGCGGAGACATTATAACTCTCAACCCATTTATCCTTCAAAACCAACCCCAACATAGTTTTAATCTGCCAGTGCAATGCCACTTAGTTGAAATAATACTCCTTATGTGCCCTGGTGTTACTAGGATCCATAATCCAAGTAGATATCTTGTTCATAATTTCAAAAACCTATTGGGAATTCCTTTCCACCCCAGCTTGGGTTTCCAACTTGCAAATTTATCTTCTTGTATTAGTGGTAACACATTGAAATACATAGTAGCAGAAGCTTGGGTGAAAATCCTCGCTTTATTTTAGCCTTGCAGGTTACTCACACATGTGTTTCATGGGTGACATGAATGCAACATAGGAATCACACATGTAGCAAATAACTTCCACAACCTACAAAGATACATGAGAATGCACCAACCACAAATCCCCAAGGCTTTGAAACCACCCTACAGATTCATCACGTAGATTCATCAAGCATACCACACTGTTTGAGGGGCTCATTGTCTCAACCCCCACAAAAGTGAATACCCCAGCATTAGAACCCACATACCCTAACACAAATAGCAAAAAATAAATCCACAAGTTTCTCGGAGGGAAATCTTTACATTAAACTCTTAGAATTTTGATATACCAGGGGCATGGAGAGATGCTTGACCAAAACCCAATTTTTTCCTTAAGAACCCCTATACCAACAAAGATGTGAAGAAAAAACATTCCAATACAAAACTTTTTCAGGGAAAGCATCAAAAAAATCTAGTTGAGGCAACTAGAGAATAAACACAAATGATGCTAAAAACCCTCCCAATCCACAAATAAGATTCTAGAAACCCCATACCAATGACCTAGGAAAACAACATGAAAGAAAAACAAGAATAGAGAGAAAATGACCTACAACACCTCATCGGGATTGAAGGAGTGTCTACATAGGTCGTCGACAAATTGGAACAAAATCCATGTGGATCATCCACAAACTCAACTTCAATGCCGTCCCACCACAACATCCAGATGACCTTATCAAGACCATAACCCATTGCCACAATACCAAAATAACCCATAGATAGATTAAATTTGTAGTAGTGTACAAGAATTCCACCAACAGTAGAGAGGTTGAGGTATCCACCTCACATCTTCCCTTTTCTACTTCAAATAATGAAAAAAATGAAATTTAAAGAGCTAATTTATAAAAAAATGTGGCCATCTAGTGCCATGCATGCCATTGTATTTTGGGGATGAGTCCTGCCCCATGATCATAAATTCCCATCACATCCTAAGGTGGTTTGCTCAACCCCTAATAAACTATTATCAATACCGTCCACACTGCAAGAGGGAAAAAAAAATTGAATATCAAACTTAACTAATAAATTTTAATATCAAACTTATCAATACCTATATTTCTCTATATCCTTCATGTTGAACATAAACTTGATAACTGATGTGTGTATATCTATTCCTTTCTTGATCAAATTTCTTACAATGCAAGAGATTTTACACCTAAAAAAATTTAATTCCTCTTTACAATGAATATATTATGTTAACATGAATTTACTATAATTTATCCTATATAATTTTATAAAAACAACATTTTCCGTATAAATAAATTAATTTTCTTAAAATAAGTTAATTAAATTACAAAACAACTCATTGCAAAATTTGCTTAAAACTCATATAAAAATAAAATAGTATTTTTAATATTTTTCTATTAAAAATAATATAATAGATGATTTGTATTTGTATAGGCATAAAACTGCATTAATTTTAACAACACTTGTATTAATATATAATTTATTACAAAAATATTTTATTTATTATAAATAAAAAACAATGATTTAAATATATTAATATAATTTTTTATTTTAAAAGTTATGCTTGAAGTCAATTCACATGATCCTATTTACTTCTAAAGACAAAAGGAGTTTCATATGTTAAATTTAAAGCTTTAAAAATTTTTAAAAGACAAAAAAATTTTAATATATTAAATCTAAGATTTTTGTGATCCATAATGTAGAATGAGTGTCTTTCGAATCAATCACATAATAAAAATTAGATATTATATATATATATATATATATATATATATATATATATATATATATATATATATATATATATATATATATATATATATATATATATATATATATTTGAGATAATTGTGGTATTTTACTCTCTTTTCGCTTTTATTTTAATGAAAATGAAAATAGATGATAAACAAATACTATTAAAGTGGAGGAGAAAGATAAAAAGTAAATATTATTAAAATGTGAGTATATATATATATATATATATATATATATATATATATATATATATATATATATATATATATATATATATATATATATATTAAGTTACTTATTCTCTATTCCAATTTGGCATTTTTAATTTTAAGTCACCGATTCTATTATGTACCTTAATATGGTATTATTATACACATTTATATAATGATATTTGAGATAATTTACCTTTTTTTTTTTTTCCTGAATAGGGCTACTTATATTTATACAAAATATATCATAGAGTAGGCCTGGGGAGTTCACCAAAGTTAAAGATTCTCACATTACAATGCAGGTCATTGACAGACAAAACTTGCTGGAAGCTGACCAAGAGAGCAATAAAAACTGTGACCTTGTCTAACTCAAAGAGATAGTTTACTTCTGTGACTGGATTGTGAACAGACCTTGACTGAGTGACCTTATCAGACCTAACCAGTTTTTCTGGATTCTTATAGTCGCTACCCATTACAGAACCCAAAACTGAATTTTCGAAATTCTGAGGCCAATGCCAAAAATTTAAGTCATAAACCTGATTATGCCACCCATGTAGGGGAAACTGGTAGTTTAACAAAAGGGTGAACCTGAGTGCTGAAGAACAGTAAAGAAGGAGCACCAAATTGGAATTGAACACCTTCATGCCAAAAAAAACCAAAAACCCAGGAACGCAAACCTGATTAGATTTCATGAGATGAGGGAGGCGCTTCCTCGACGATAGGACAAGCAAATTTGTATGGATCGTCTTCTTCAGGAGGAGGGCAATCCTTGCTTGCGGAGCCGTCGTCATTTGGAGCACTGGTACCTGCTTGCAAGCCCACATCAACATCAACACCAGGATCAACACTCTGCCGGATATCCTTCTAAGGAATGTTGTGCTCGACTTCCTCTTTAGTCTCCAGAGCCACTTCAGGAGTAGCCATGACATGTCCCGAGGAAAATTCCAGGAGTTCGATGGTGACATTGACTAAGAGGGAGATATTGATGAAAGTGCAGGGGAATTGAAGATGAGCATGATGAGAATGCTCCCTGGAGGAGAGATGAAAGTTCCCTGCAGGATTGGACTGATCTCGACCCCTTCCACGACCCCTTCTGGAGGCAGGGAAGCGAACAGGGCCGAATTCTGAAAAGTAGGATGAAGAATCCGAGGTGGAGGGGGAGGACCTGCAGTTCACTTGCCCACGGGAACTGCCTCTCCTGCAGCGCATTCTTGGGCGCAGTCTAGGCATGGTGTGAAGAGCAGACGGAGCAAAAATGTCAGCAGAATGGTAGGAACGGGGGGGAGCCGAAAGGAAACTTGCTTGAGCCTGCAGAGGATAACTGGTTGGAGAGGAGGACAGACTTAAGAGATTGCAGAAGGATCTATTGGAAACATGGAAACCCAACATTAAGTTTATATAGCAACCCAAATCACATCACATCCCTGTTCTGGTGCGTGAGCGATGCTCAGCGGTAGCGAGGGAGCAGCAAGAGCTAAGGGGAGGAGCACAAATGAGATCACTGTAGGGCGCCATGAAAAAAGAATGAGAAATTAATTGACGGAGGACGGGCAACATTAACACGGCATTGAAGACCTAGACAGGAGAATTTAAGACCAGCAGCATGTGAGGTTGGGTGGCGGTGGTAATAGGCCATGCGCCACTCCACCAATTCACCTTTGTACCATATGCCTCGTTACCCACCTGCATCTAGGGATTCTCGCTTTTATTTTAATGTTTGGGTATTAATAATTAGTGTTATATATATATATATATATTGGTATGGAATTGATATTTATATAATGATATTTGAGATAATTTTGGTATTTGTTTACTTTCTTCTGGCTTTTATTTTAATGACAATGAAAAGAGGTGATAAACCAACACTATTAAGGTAGAGGAGAAAGATAAAAGTAAATATTATTAAAATGTGAGTATATAAAAAAAAAATTACGAACTTTTTGATAGATATGTTTAAGTTACTTATTTTATTCTTTATTCTAACTTGGCATTTTTTTAGACATAAGTCATTGATTCTATTCCCTACATTAACATGGTATTATTATTGGACATCACCATGTTAAAAAATGGAAGAAGAATTTGAAATAAAACCTACATAATGAAACTTAGCAGCTCACAGGTGAGAAAGCTGCACCTCGACACTGCCCAAGAAGTATAATGCTCTCACATTAATCATAAAATAAGAAATATATAAGTTTACATCAATTTAGGGAGATCAAAATTGTCTCCTAGAAAATAGAAACTAATTCTAATCTAGGACACACACATACAGTCATGAAGCAAACATTCTCCAATATTATATATTTTCTCCATTATTTTCAACCCTCCTCCGTAATGGAGAAATGATTCAATTGCACTCCTAACATCTCTCTAAACAATTCAAATTTAATGTTCCCAAGGGGCTTGGTAAAGATATCTGCTGCATTTTCACAAGTGTTACAATATTCAATAAAAAAATCTTTAGACTGAACATTTTCTTTAACAAAGTGAACTGAGTATCAATATGTTTTGTGTTTTTATGAAAAAAAATATTATTTTCCAGCTTGATTGAACTTTTTTTGTCACATTTAATCAATGTAGCATCTTTTTATTCTTCTCCTGCATCATGAATAAGTCTTCTCAACCAAACTGCTTCACAAGTGGCTACACATACAACTTGATACTCTACTTCTATTGTTGATAAAGATACAACACTCTGATTTTTACTTCTCGAAGAAATGATCCTAGACCCAATACTAAAAACATAACCTATTTATGGATCTTCTATCATCCATATTTCCAGCCCAGTTTGAATATGAATAACCTGTCAGTGTAACATCCAAAGAATCAATATATTTAATGCCAAAATTTATGATTCCTTGAAGATACCGTAAGACACCTTTTTCTTCCCCCTAATGATTCTTAAGAGGTTTTGACACATGAACTGACTCAACAAACTGATTGAATATGCTAAGTCAGATCTGGTTGTAGTCAAATAAATTAGACTTCCAACCACATGTCTATAAAATGTAGCATCCAAATCTTTATAATCATCATCACTTTGAAATTTAGCATTCCTTTGTATAGGTGTTGAAGCAGCTTTACACTAATCCATTATGAATTTATGCAATAATCCCCTAACATAATTTCCTTCGGTAACAAAAGTCTAGCCAGAATCCCTCCAGACTTCAAGACCCAAACAATAATGTAATTCTCCAAAGTCCTTTATTTCAAAAACCAGTGACATGTGCACTTTTATTTCTTTAATCAATTGATCAACATTTCCAGTAATAATTAAATCATCAACATGTAAGGAAATTAATGTAATATTCCCCTTTGAATCAAATGCGGTATACATATTTGGATCATTTTTACTTCTCTTGTAACCATGATGTAAGAAGAATGAGTCTATTTTCTCATACCAAGATCTAGGTTCCTGTTTCAATCTATACAATGCCTTCTTTAATTTATAGGCCAAGTGTTCTTTCCCATTTTTAATGAACCCCTTAAGTTGTGTTAGATATACTTCTTCTTTCAATTCTCTATTTAGAAAAACATAGTTTACATCTAGCTGGTGTAAACTTCAATTTTGCTTTGTAGCTAGATCTATTAACATCTTTATAGTATTTAACTTAGCTACATGAGAAAAGGTATCCTCATAATCAATTCCTTGTTTCTATTAGTATCCTTAGGCCACTAACCTAATTTTATACTTGTGTATACTGCCATATGCTTTTAACTTAGGTTTATATAGCCATTTACAACCTATGGGCTTTCTTCCTTCTCGCAGTTTGGCTAGTTCCCAGGTTTTGTTTTTAATTATTGCCTCATACTCTTCTTTCATAGTTGACCTCCATTCATCATAATGATTTTCTTCATTATAATTCATTGGCTCTTAAACATTTAAAATACTAGTCATAAGAGCATAATATTTGTACCTTGTTGGTAAGTGAGTTTTCCTACTTGATCTCCTTGGTAGAGGACTTGCCTCAATTCTTTCTTGCTCACTTCTGAATGGACTTGGACCGGTGAATGTACCCACATCACTAGTTTCCTCTTTTTGATGCTGGTGTTTCTGCTACACAAGGTTGTCTTTGGCTTCATCATTACAATCATCAATCACTGAAGGCATGTACCACTCTTCAAAGATTTTATCTTTATTTCCTTCATCAATATGTTCATGGAATATAGCATCTCTACTCACAAATACCTTGTGAGTATATGGATTAAATAACTTATATTCTTTTAAATCATAACAATTCTCTATAAATATACATTTTATAGTTTTGGAATCCAATTTCTTGCTATCCTCCTTAGGAATATGTGAAAACAATTTCGAACCGTATACTCTTAGATGATGGACTGCAGGTTTAAAACCATATAAAGCCTCAAATGGAGTTTTGAGATCAAGACATTTAGTCAGACTTCTATTCTTTAAGTAAACTGCAGTATTAATTGTTTCATCCCAAAAGCCAATAGATAGGTTCTTACCTTTCAGAATGTTACGTGCACACTCCACTAGAGCTATGTTATTTATCTTTATAGCCCCATTTTGTTGTGGAGTGTGGGTTACAACAAACTATTGAACTATTCAATGATCCTTGCAATATTTGAGGAATTTTCCAAGCCTGTATTCTCCCCTTTGATCTGAGTGATGAATTTTGATGACCTTCCGTGTCTAGTTTTCAACCATATTTCTAAATTCTTTAAAATATTCAAAAGCATGAATTTTATTTCTAAGAAAGCATACCAGGTATATCTTGTCCATTCATCAAAAAATAATAAAAAATAATAAGCTCCACCTAAGGGCCTTGTCTCTATGGGCCCACATATATCGGTACACACACGTTCAAGTATATCTTTCCTTCTCCTATTTAAACTATAGGGAGATTAATCTCTATGCATTTTTCCAAGTGCAAATCCTTCATAATCAATATGTTCATTTATTAAAATAGGAAGTCCATTAACCATACCTTGCTTCTGTAGTAGCAATAGGTCATGAAGGTTGATGTGTCCAAACCTTTGATGCCAACTATTCTCTGTTCTGATAGTCATTGAAGTTAAAGCTTGATGTGGCATGCTTGTAGCATTCAACTTATACATGCCTCCAATGAATACTCATGATGCAACTGACTTTTGATGATCCAACAAGGCCTTTATGACATAATAGGCTTTGAAAAATTCTATCTTTAAATTATGATATGCAATCATGGTGATTGATCAAATTATTTTTAATACCTGATACATACATGCCATTCTGAATGTGTCTGATATTACCATTAGGCAATATCACAGGAATATCTCCATGCTCTTTAATGTGATATGCTTTGTCATCACCAAGGTAGATGTTAGCACCACTGGTGGTCTCTTTAAAAATTTCAAACCAGTGTTTATTACCTTTCATATGAATGGATGCTCTAGAATCCACAAACCAAGTTTCGGCCTCATCAGCCTCAATAGAAAGAGAAAACTCAAACATAAGTAGTTTGAGATCATGATTTTGATCTTCGTCAGAAAAGTGCCCTGTATGCCTCTTTTGTATGTGTATGCTTCTATCATTCTTATTATTATAACAATTTCTAGCAATATGATCAGTTTTACTAGAGTCAAAACACTTGATTCCTGAATCATTTCTAGTCAATGACATACCTTGAAATGGATTTTTCACGGATGGAACACTGCTTTTTTGTCCTCCTCCTAAAACTTTCCCTTTCAAAGGATTTTTCTTCACCTTCAATTCTAGATCTGCATTCTGAGGCTTCAGATTCATATGCCTCTCTTCTTCCTGCATCAAAATCCATGTCAATTCTTTAAAGGTGGGAGCTTTCTCCCTCATTTTCAACCCTGTAATAAACATATGATAATCATTAGTCATACCATGTAAGGTAATCATGACGAGATTAGTGTTGGATATTTTCTCCCCTGTGTATCCCAACTTTTATTTCAATTCTTCAATCCGTGAGATGAACGCACCAACACATTCATTCTCCTCCATTACAATGGAGATAATATTACTCTTAAGGAATAATACTCGATTTTTATTCTTTGAGTGTCACCCAAATATCATTGGCAGTTTTGCACTCTCTTATGTGAGGGATCATGTTGTTTTTTATTGACATTTTCAACAACACCTTCACTTTGTCTTCCCTCTTCTCCCAATCTTGGATTGATGTAGCTGTTCCATCTCCAACTGTAGTCAGCTTTTCTTCGTCCCCATTTTCAATTTCCCACGCAAGTGAACCCTCGAGAAATGTATGAAACTTGAACTTCCAATTGGTGTAATTCAACCCATCAAGCTTATTGCTCTCATCCAGATACGCTTCTGCAATGTGATTATTAATTATGACAAAACAAATTCAACAATACCATGCTTTTTAACCCGTTTGATCAAGCGATCCACAACTCCAATAATAGATCCACTGATCCAATCAATAGATCTAGTGATCCAATAATAAATCTATGGATCCAACAACAAATACTCCAATAATTGATCCACAGATTACTTCAACCAATCCAAGCAAGGGTTTTACTGAAAAGACACAAATTTCAGTGTGTGTAGTTTTACCTCAAAGACAACCCATAAGAGGAGGTTTTATTTAAGTGTTCATGAACTGTGTAGTTTTTAATCTTACTCTCTGCATAGTTCTGCGTAATTTTTCTTCAATAAAGATCTGCAGTTCTTCCTTTCCTATGCTTTGAAAAAAAACCCTTAAAATTTCGCATGAATAAAAGATCCTCCACTTGAATTGTCCTGCTGATCCGTTGCTCCACTTGTTTATGATGGAGCCTCCTCCTATCCATGCTAGGATTCACTGCTAGACAACTTTGCGAACAATATCTACATACCCGCATTCAGTAGCAAAGGAGGCTTACTTCCTCTCTAACCTCAACCACTAGGGCTCTCATCCACAAAGGCTCAACTCTGCCACCAAGGCACTCAATCTAGCCACCAAGGTTCACTAGCTCTAATACCATGTTAAAAAATGGAAGAACCTGAAAAAAAACTTACATACTGAAACTTAGCACTCTCACATTAATCATAAAATAAAAAATATATAACTTTACATCAATTTAGGGAGATTAAAAATGTCTCCTAGAAAATAGAAGCTAATTCTAATCTAGGACACACATATAAAACCGTGAAACAAGCTTTCTCCAATATTTCATATTTTCTCCATTATTTTCAACTCACCATAACGTACCCTCAACATTTTCAAAAAGGATATATATATATATATATATATATATATATATATATATATATATTTCTTTTATCTTTCATTTTTATGTTGATGATGAGATAATGTTACAAACAAACATTACTAGCAAAGCTATATAAACTAAATAACTAGAAAACACATATATGCATACTTAATCATACATAACATATCATACATAACATATTGCTGAAATTTATAAAATCATAAAAAATAATAAAATTATAACTTTATTTTCAATAAATATTATTAATTATAAAAGAAATTCATAAATAAGTTAAATAATTATTATTATTATCCAATTTTAAGTTAATTTCCAAGCCAGACATCAAATTGGTGTATGAGAGCCCAATATTTAAATTTAAAAATAAAATGAGATGGAGATTCACTGTCACTTTTACCACTAAATCATAACTCATTTCACAAGATAATTATTTATATGACATCTTTTTAATTAATCAATTCAACTAAAATGGTAAAAAGAACATATCTACTTTGAAGATAAATATGAATCTAAATCTTTATGGTTGAATATGATTAAAAAATTCTATCATATTCTATAGAAATCTCTACCTTCCATTTCATAATTATTAACCAACAAAGATCCATCTTAAATAGGGAGCTAATATGAGCAAGAGGGATCAAATTATAATTTTCATTATATATACATGATTTTTTTTATTATAACAAACATTATTCTATTTAGAGCTTAATTTAATTTTTATTTTAAAGAGACACCTATATTATGCCATCAGAGACTTAGACTTAGGCATGGTTACACCTCCCCTAATAGGATCAAATTTCTTCAAGTGCAAACTTGTTTAGAGTGAAAAATACAATTGACCAAAGCTTTATTTTTTTATGATATACACATTTTTTTGTAAATGATATATACTTAATTTACATTAAAATATTATACATCCCATTTTATCTCCCAAATTAAAATGATTTTTTATTATTAATGTATCTTTAAGTATATTAATTCTTATTAAAATAGTTTATTGATAAACTATTTTGAATATCATTTTATATACAATTTTAAATGTTTTATTTTAAGAGTTTTTTCTATATATAAATATATATGAAGTTGAGATCAACATAAAATGGTTAACATTGATTAACATTGATCTTCAAATTGTTCATTTAAGTCTCTTTTGAAATATTTTTGAAAAATATAAGATTTAAACATAGATATATTTTTTTATTTCTATCTATGTTTTATTATAACTTACATTAATTTTCTATTTAGAATATAATTCCTAATTTTTAATTTTATTTTAGAAGAGACAAAGGCAAATTTACACATCTTATACTGAAATGTAGAATAATATAAGATGTAAAACAAACTTCTAAGCTTAATAACTAAATTAAATTGAATAAAC
>JAXQQM020059523.1:0-44857 GCA_034641835.2 Pinus albicaulis | reverse complement strand
GAAAACTTATTGTTGGAGTAATCACAGCGGAAAACATTAAACAATTAACACACAGCAGAAAACACCATACACAGAAGACACAGTGATTACTCCAACAATTGGTATCAGAGTGATGTTGGAGTGCTGGTGATGTTGATTGCTGTCCAACTGCGTGGAGGGAACAGAGCGCGTGCTGGAGGTGGAGTGCAAAGGCGTGTTGGACCTGCGTGCTGTGTAAACCTGCGTGGAGGTGTGTTGAAAGGGCATTGTTGTAAGTATTACAGCGTGGATCCTTCTTCTCTGCGAATCATGTGATGGCATTGATAAATTGACCCCACGCGTGGACTGTGTATTGAAAGTCGAAGGAATGTAACCGGGTTTGGAACTCTACACGGTTTTAGGTGGATAGTCCATTACCTGTTGTAGGTTTGAATGGCCAGTCCGATCACTGTTTTGGATATCTGTCTGCGTATATGTGATATATATACATGAACGCGTGACGGTGGAGGACCTGCGCTGATATATATACCTGAACGCGTGGTGGTGGAGGACCTGCGCATGCCGAGACTGTTGAACAGTGGCAGCGCCGTGGGTTGAACTTCCCTCAGAGATCATACTCAGAAGAGAGGTGGAATTAAAGCGCTGTGAATCGAGTGCGTGGTGTATTGGAACGTTGGTGTTGCATGGAGGTGGAGCGCAGTTGAGTTCCTGCGTGTTAGTTAATTGCTGGAGGTTTGAAATCGTTGCGTTGCACGTTGCTGGTACACTGGCGGAGGTGTTAAGTGACAGCGTTGAATGGCGGCGTTGAAATGCAATTGGACGCATTCCCTTGAACCATCCTGCGCAGCCAATAACTTCATCAAAGGCGGGAGAAGCGACTAGGGCTTAAACACAGAGTCGATTGAAAGTTTTTTTTTAACGCATCAATGAATGAGGATTTTTCTGCTGTGCTAACTTCTGAATGTGGTCTTCTCGGGTAGATGGCAAACAGTCAGAACGAAGCTGGAGGTTCTGAAGTGAACCATAACGAACATTACTACAGAGGTTTTGAATGAAACGCTGCCGTATCTCATTCAAATCGTTTTTTTTATTGCAATGTTTTATAAATCGATTTTTTTTTTCATTGCAATGTTTAAAAAAACAAAACACAAATCGTTTATATTATATTGGTATGAAGTGCCATATATATATATGAAGTGCAAATCGATATACATAATCGATGGGGGGGCATAATAATGTGAGAAATCGATTTTAGTGTTGTTTTTAAACAATAATCGATTTGATAATATAAATCGATTTGTATTGGCACCATTTGCACACGGTATTTTTTGAAGTGGTGTTTTTTAAAAAGATGAAAATCGATTTGGTATCAAATTCACACATGGTATGAAGGTGAAGGAAAAATTTGATTTCATTAGGAGCACTTGATTCGAATGGATATAAAACTGTAATTCAAGGTGGAGTTATGAAAATCTATAAAGGTATTTTACTAGTAATGAAAGCTAAGAAAGTAGGAAATCTATTTCATTTAGAAGGAAGAACAGGGT
The DNA here is from genome assembly GCA_034641835.2 of Pinus albicaulis. NCBI lineage: Eukaryota > Viridiplantae > Streptophyta > Pinopsida > Pinales > Pinaceae > Pinus > Pinus albicaulis. The sequence goes on along the minus strand of JAXQQM020059523.1, from coordinate 43,331 downwards.
GAGATCATGTGTCTACGGTGTCTGAACATGACAGTAGTTCCATTCGCCTATGGCATCAAAGGTTGGGCCATATGAGCGAAAGAGGGTTAAATATTTTGGCTGATCGCAAATTACTTCCTAATCTAAGGTCTGGAAAGTTAGATTTCTGTAAACATTGCTTGTTTGGAAAACAAAGTAAACAAAAATTTAAAACAGGCAAACATACTAGTAAAGGGATACTTGATTATATTCATTCAGATGTTTGGGGTCCAGCTCCTACAGCGTCATATGGTGGCTCGTCATATTTTGTGTCGTTCATCGATGAAGAGTGAATTTCGTAAAGGTGTCTGCTCGTAAATTCTGTTTGGGAAATGTTTCGCTGTAAGTAGCTGGAGCATTGGTAGAAAACAACACCGGTAGAACAATAAAGTGTTTAAGAACTGACAATGGTGGTGAGTTTACTTCCAAGGAGTTTGACAGCTATTGCAAGGATGCAGGGATCGAGAGACATAAGACCACGGTTTATACTCCTCAGCAAAATGGAGTTGCTGAACGCATGAACGGGACTCTTCTAGAGAGAGCAAGGAGTATGCTGAGTAACGCTGGTTTGCAGAAGGAGTTGTGGACAGAAGCGGTGGCAACAGCTTGTTATGTGATAAACCGATCTCCATCGACGGCCATAGACTGCAAGATTCCGCAAGAGGTATGGAAAGGACACCCTTGTGACTATTCTAAACTCAGAGTGTTTGGTTGTGATGCATATGCTCTAGTGCCTAAACATCAGCGAACTAAGTTAGATCCAAAGTCTAAAAGGTATATCTTTGTTGGGTATGGTGTTGAAACAAAGGGATATAGATTGTGGGATCCTACTACCCGCAAAATCATCATCAACAGAGATGTAAAGTTTAATGAATCCTCTCTTGTACAGTTAGATGTAGATAGTAAATTGAAACAGGATGATGTATTTGATTTTCAGCACATTCAGTTTGACAACACTTCTAATGATAGTCATGATGACCATAGTTCAGATACTAGTCATGAACAAGTTTCAGAATCAGAACATGAACAGGGTTCAGGTTTAGATCATGAACAGGTCTCAGATACTGATCGGCAAGAAGTTCCTACAGATGGTAGTCAACCAGAAACATCCTTAAGGAGGTCGACAAGAATCAAACGACCACCGAGAAGGTATGATGATTATGTTACTTCAGTTGCATTTACTGCTAATGACAATGAACCTCTGTGCTATCAGGAAGTAATAGAAGGTTCGAATAGTGACAAGTGGAAAGCAGCCATGAAGGACGAAATGATGGCCTTGAGTAAGAATGGCACATGGGATCTGGTTGAGCTTCCGAAAGACAAGAAAACTGTGGGGTGTAAATGGGTTTTCAAGCTGAAACGGGGTGTGAATGATACGGAGGACAGGTACAAAGCGCGACTGGTTGCAAAAGGGTTTTCTCAGAAAGACGGTATTGACTTTCATGAGATTTTTTCACCAGTGGTTAAAATAGTTTCAATTCGAATTGTGTTAGCTTTAGTTGCTTTGTTTGATTTAGAGTTACAACAACTAGATGTTAAGACTGCTTTTCTACATGGAGATTTAGATGAGGAAATATATATGGAACAACCGGAAGGGTTTGTTCAGCATCGCAATAAGAAATTTGTCTGCAGGCTCAAGAAGTCATTATATGGCCTGAAGCAGTCGCCTCGGCAGTGGTATAAGAAGTTTGATTCTTTCATGTTGAGTCGGAAATATGTTAGAAGTGAATATGATCATTGTGTGTATTTCAAGCAATTGAAAAATGGCATGTTCATTATCTTAGTGTTGTATGTTGACGATATGCTTTTAGCAAGCAAAAGCATTGATGAAATCAACAGGTTGAAGACTCAGATGGCAAGGACATTTGATATGAAAGATCTAGGAGCAGCAAGACAGATTTTGGGCATGGAGATTTTCAGAGACAGGAGCAATGGTAAGCTGTGGCTATCACAACAAAAGTATGTTGAGAAGATACTCTTGAGGTTTGGTATGAACAATGTGAAGCCTGTTTCAGTCCCTTTTGCTTCCCATTTTAAGCTTTCTTCCAGTTTATGTCCTAATACAGATGAAGAAAAGGATTATATGTCTCGAATTCCATATGCTAATGTAGTAGGATGTTTGATGCATGCGATGGTTTGTACTCGACCAAATATTTCACATGCAGTTGGGGTTGTCAGCAGGTATATGGCAAATCCGGGTAAAGAACACTGGTCAGCAGTGAAATGGGTGCTTCGGTATTTGAGAGGCACAAGTAGTTATTGTATCACTTACAATAAGAGTAGTGAATTTGTTTGCGGGTATGTTGATTCTGATTTTGCAGGTGATTTGGATAAGAGAAGGTCAACTTTAGGGTATGTCTTTACTCTTGCAGGTGGAGCTATTAGCTGGATGTCAAAGCTACAAAACATTGTTGCTTTATCCACTACTGAAGCATAATACATTGTTGCTTCACATGCTTGCAAAGAGGCGGTTTGGCTTAAAGGTTTGCTTGGTGAGTTTGGTAGGTTACAGGACAACATCAAGTTACTTTGTGATAGTCAAAGTGTAATACATTTGGCTAAGAATCCGGCCTATCATAGTAAATCAAAGCATATACCAATAAAGTACCATTTTGTAAGACAGGTTATCACTGAAAGGGGAGTCTCTCTTGAAAAGGTGCATACAAAGGAAAACTGTGCAGACATGTTCACGAAACCAATTTTGTTAGAGAAGCTACGTTGGTGTTTGGCTTCTCTTGGCTTGCAGAAAAGATAAAATAATAAAGAACAGGGCATCAGGCTAATTGTTGTCAAGGTGGAGATTGTTGAGATTTTCTGTTTTTCATTAAAATAGGCAAAAATCTCAGCAGGTGACAAAAATTAGGAATTAGTTCCTATATTAGCTCCAGTTTGTTGGGAGGGAGTTAATGCATCCTAAATTTGAGTTGAGAGGATTTATGAGGCAGTTAGATTCTCTTTGCTATATAACAGGTATCCATACGGATTGTTTGGTGTGTGGGTGTGAGAGTTTGTAATCTCCTGTTTGATTAATAAAGATTGCCAATGCCCTGTTGTGTGGACGTAGCCCAGAATGGTTGGGTGAACCACGTTAAACTCTGCTTGTCTCATGCTTTCTGCTGTGTGTGATAATTGTGTTATGTTTTCTGCTGTGTTAAACTCCAACACTTATGGTATAATCACTTTTATATTGATTTCAATAGAAATAATTACTTGTGAGTGGTAGCAAAAAGAGGCGAAGATCATGGCAGCCATAAAAGAAGAAACAACTCAGGAATTGAAAAATTCATCTTCGACATACCTCATTGCATTGTTGTGAGATGAAGGTCCATAAGTGTGACGCCATTTTCATGGAAAAATACTGGGACAACCTCATGGAAAATTGGGGATTGATGCTGGGAGTATTAACATAAAGTTGTGTGCAGAACAAAGGTAAAAGCTAGGTTTAATTTTTTTTAAAGCTTTCATGAATTCTTGCGCATAGAGACAAATGATAAAATAGGTTTACTTTGTTGAAAATATTTGATGAATTCTTGTGCGCAAAGACTAGCTACTTATATTAATTTTTTGGAAAATGTTGCATGAATTCTTATGCTCAAGACATAGGTTATCTCTGTTTATTTTTCTTGAAAAGATTGAATGGTTTTTTGGTAGAAAGATAAATTTACTGTGTTAATCTCTTTGAAAAATATTGCATGGTTTGTGTGGGTTAATCTCTTGAAAAAAAAGGTTGCATGTTTCTCGTGAGTAAAAAAAAAACTTAATCATGATATTTTTTTAAAATAAATTGCATATGATTCTTGTGCAGAAAAGTTAACCATGTTATCTTCTTGAAAAATATTTCCTATTATTCTTGTGCATAAGAAGATAAGTTATTACATAATTATTGTGCATATAAATATAATTTCGTTATGCTAAATTCTTTGAAGATATTGCATGGGCATGGTTAATTTTGTTAAAAGAAATTCTTCATTAATAACTAAATATTGTAAATTGTCTCAAAAATATTGTGATCCATTTATAACCTTAAAAAATAAATTGATGTGACAATGTGTAAATTACAATATCAATACCACAAAAAGATGCATATATTTTCCATTTTTTTCTCTTAAAGGATACCGAAACTATTTATATATTTGTTCATAGAGTTTCCAATGCTTCTGCATTCGTAAGGATTGGGTAGTTATCACAAGAACTATTTAATTTTATGATAATCCAATAATAAAAAGAATAGCATTAAGTAATGTATTGAATTGAAATACATTGACCATTATGGAGGGTGTAAAACCTATCTTAAAAATTTATGGTATACATTAATGCTTTTTGTAATGTTTAGATAGGTTCATTTTAAACCGTGGCATGGAGAATTATTACCTAGTATGCAGACCTTGCTTTGGAGGTTAATAACATAAATGTGTGTTGTACATGGTAATCATTGCATTAGAGATACCATAGTGATGTTGTGATAATTTTTTCATTTATATATAGAAACAATGTAAATTTTGAAACATGAATTATAAACTCGAAACGAGAACTCTTTCAAAAAATCCCCAAAAAAAACGAAAAATAGCTCGAAAACGAAAAGTTTTGATGCTAGAATAACAATATTTTTTTTTGGAGGAGGATAAATTTTCAACATGTTTTAAAATGGCAGTGAAAACCATTTTTTTTTTTTTTTTTGGCAAAAAACACCCTGAAAATGAAAATTGTGATGCTCGAATAGCATTTTTTTTTTTTTTTTTAATAGATAGATTTTCAACATTTTCAAATAATGGTGTAAAAGATAAAATATCATGACTCCAACAAACCTTAAAATTTCAAAATAAAAATGAAAACAAAAATTTACAAATAAAAATAATGAAAAAAAAAACAAAACAAAACAAAAGTTAAAAATAATAATAAAAAGTAAATAAAAAAACACATGAAATTAAAATATATATATATATATATATATATATATATATAAAGAAAAAAAAACATAAAAATGTTAAAAAAAAAACTCAATTAAATTAAAAAAGACAAAAAATAATATATATATATTCTAACATAATTAAAGAAAAAAAAGTTAACCAAAGAAACCAAAAAAAAAATACTTTATTGAATAATTAAAAAATAAATAAAAATAAAAAGAAAACATCAAAATAACTCAATAAATAATGCATTAAAGAAAACTCATTAAAAAAACCAAAAAAAATAAAAATTAAAAACTTCAAAAAAAAATTCAAAATAATAAAAATAATAAAAATTAAATAACTTAAAAAAAATATAGAAAATATTTAAATAAATAAAAAATAATAAAAACAATAATTTTTTTTTTTTAATTTAAGAAATAATAATAAAAAAATCATTAAAATTAAAAAAAAAAAAACAACTACTAAAATAATAATAATAATAATAATAATAATAATAATTAAAAAAAAAAATCGGCCCCTCGGAGCTTAGGTGGGGCTCAAGCCAATTTTTAGAGTCAGCTTGAGCCCCTCAGGGGCTCGAGGGGATGCCGCTCGTGGCAGGCAGAGATGCACAACTCTGCCTGCCACGGGCGACGACCCCTCAAACCACCTGATGGGTTGAAGTCGATTCTCAGTATCAGCTTCAGCTCGTCGGGTGGCTCGAGGGGCCTTTGTCCTGGATTGGTGGAGCTTTCCAACTCCGCCAACCTAGGGCGGATGCCCCTCGAGCCCTTGGGTGGGCTCAACCGATTCTGAGAATCAATTTGAGCCCATCGAGCGGTCCGAGGGGACAAATTATTATTATTATTATGAGTCCTAAGATATTTGGTTTTTAAGGTTTTTCCATTTTTTTTGGTTTTCCTTTGCAATATTTTTTTATAATGAAAGTTTTAAAAATTTTTTCCAAAGTTTGAAAAAAAATAATAAAAATAATATCTTGAGGTTATGTTTTCTTTTATATTTTTAAGAACTCGACAGAAAATATACATTTTGCATATTTGTGTGTGTGTGTGTATTTTAGGAAATTTTCACTAAAAATAACACGTCAAATAAAATAAAATTATGAAAAAATTGAATAAAAACTAAAAAAAAATAATTCACATAAAATTTTAAGTAATTAAAAAATAAATAAAATAAAATAAACATACGATTTAAAAAACCAATAAAAATAATATATATATATATATAAACATTAAAACAATAATAATAATAATAATAATAATACATTGAAAAAAATAAATTTAGAAAGTGAAAAACAATAAAAATTTTAAAAAATAAACAATTTAAAAGAATAAAAAAACATATATAATTAAAAAAAAAAAAAAATTGAAGAAGGTCTAAAATAAACACACATTAAAATATATCAGAAACATTAAAACAAATATGGCGAAAAAGGCCTGAGAGCCTCCCTGTGCTCTCACAATCTCATTATTAAAATAATGTTTATGATACATATAAATACATGAGGAAGTTACTCTCAAGATAGTGTATCTATGTTGGACTCTTTGGTTGAGCAAAGATCTCAACAACACACTAATCTAGGAGCCTAAGTAGTTGGAGAGAATATCTCAACCAACTAGGTCTAAACTGACTCCTAACTATGAGGAACAAACTCAATCTAGAAAGGTAGGATTAAATCCTAACTTTCATGGTTTTAATTAATTTAATTATTGGGGTTTATAATTTTTGAACATATGAGAGTGAGGTTAACATTCCCACCCTCAATGGTAAGTCCAAAATAAGAACCAGGAACTATCTTCCAAGTTCTCATGTTGAAACTGTTTCTCCTCAAAAACACTGCCTGAAAACCCGCTAAAGATGGATGCCGAAAAAACTTCAATCTGGAGAGAACATGAGTCAGATGCACATCTGATTCATCTTTGAATTTTTCTTGACAACTCCATCACATGCCAAGTGGAAAAATGATCCATATATCCTTTTCTTGCAATCAACATCCTTTGTCCATTGAAAAAATGTCGATGATGTCCACTAACGAATTTGCTTGTCCACTGACAAAATGTTGAAAACGCCAATTGGAAAATTTATTGATGATACTTGCCCACTAGTTGATGATGTTGATGATGTCAAAAACAACTCACTATTGCTTTTGTTGATGTTGTCGAAACTGCTCACTCAGAAACTGCTCACTATTGGTGTTGAAAACTACACACTATTGCTTTTGTTGTTAACTGCCTACTAGCGAATTTGTTGATTCCCACTGGCTAATGAAGATGCCCACGGGATGCTTTTGTTGATGTTGTCGAAACTTTTAGTCTGAAAACCACCTTCAATTTCATTATCATTTCCCCCCTTTTTCGGGTGAAAGGAGAGACAATCATCGTCATTTCATTTTGAAACTCCCCCCTCAAGTGTAGAATAGTTTTACCATCTTCATTGTACTCTAAATGTTGTCTTCATGTAAGACTAAATCCGTCGATAACACATAGAAAATTGTTTGTCAATAGATTACCACTTCCAAGGATCAATCCATGCATAATTGATCTTCACTCTAGGTGGTTGATTTCGTTTACTACATATTTCTGATGAAAGATTTTTCTTTCCACAATGGTGACAAGGATGGAGGTCAAAACATGTACTCTCCATATGGTCATTTCTCTTACAATGGTTACACTTATTATGAGAATTTTCTAGAAAGCTTGCGCTGACAAACTGCACTATTTTTGAGTAATCTAGAATGTACAAACCATTGTCTTTGGTGTAACCTAGGCCATGTCAATCTTTGTTAAAGGATATTTATTCCCAAGGTCTAATCACTTTCTTAGAAAGACCGTCTTGTTTTTGTTCTTCGCACCTGCTGCTACTACTAACATTATGTCCTTAATTTATTGAATCTTTTGTATCACACTGGGAATCAAGCATTAACAGTTCATCGGTTTGACATGTTGCATCAAAATGATCAATTTTATCTTTTATACTACTCGTTGCATCATTAAGTAGTAAAACTAACTAGATAAGATCACTTGTGTCACAACTGACATCAACTTGATTGATTATATCTTCTATGTCACAACCTTCATCACTATGCTGAATAAGGTCACTTGTATCACAACTTTTATCTGATGTTAGGATGAGGTCTTCGGTGTTGCAACTTGCATCTACCTTCTCTGTGTATTGTGCATCAAGCAGATCTTTCTTTTCACTTAATTTAATTTGGAGTGTGCTAATAAGTTTTCATTTCATTTCAAGCTCAATTTGAAAGTCTTTTGTTGCTTCCAATGTGTTTTTCATTTTATCGACTAAGTTTTGATTATGCTTCAACTTCCATTCCAGTAACTCAATTGTATTTTGTAACTCATGGTTGCACTCTTTCAACTCTTTAATCTCCAGCTCTGCACTTTAAAGATGTTTTCCACCTTTTCCCATTTTGACATACTCGCTTGTACTGGTTCGCTTGATTTGAACTTACACTTTCTCACTTGATTGATCAAAAGAAGGGTGTCGAATACTAGCAAAAATGCACCCAACAGAAACACTTACAATGATTTGAATGACTTAGTTAAAAACAATGAACTCACTTGGCTTAATTGATTCAGTTGAAGAGAATTGACTCACTTGACTTCATATCAGTTAAAAACTTGGGTGTCGGTTTAAACTAAGAACGAACCCTTACACTTAAACTAAATTTGAATTTGATTACAAGCTGACTTACAGAAACACAAAATAAATAAATAAATAAAATAAAATAAAATTATTTACACAATGACCAATTGTCGTGGAATGTTGATGTAGATTTCTCCTTGGAATGCTTGAGTTTGCAGCTTCACTAACTCGATTGTCTTGAGTGAATTTGCTTGTTGATGTAGAATCGTTTTTGAATGCTGATGTTGACAAGATTGATTATGTGTTGCAGTTGCTTGATTGATTGTAGTTTGTGTATTTACGCTTGATTACATGAGATTGAATGGATTTGATTATGTACATGGATTTGTTTAATTTGTTGTGTGCCATATTACAAAGAAAGTGTCAAAAACTTGACACAAGCCATGCACAATCATTCACTACACAAGGTGTACCTAAGATCCCCTTATTCAATTTCGGGCGGATCTAGGACACTTCAACACCACACAAAAAATTATGTCTTTATTAAATATTGAGGTACATCATCTTTCACCTTGAAAAAATCATCATGGAATCTTCTCAAAGTTTCAGAACTCCTTGGAAGAAAATTGTCTTCAAAACTTACTCAACCATCAATAAGCAAAATTTTTCTTCAACAAAATATTAAAATTACCTCCTTAAATAAAAATACACCTTATCACTCCATTACAAGAAAATAAACTCTCACTTTATAAAACTCTCACTTGTCACTCGAAAATAAACCTTATCTCTCCAAAAGAGAAAATTTAATACACCTTGGTACAAAATTAATCTCAATCTTCACCCTTATAAGTCCCAAATAAAAAATATTTTATCCACTCTTATCTCTCCCAAAAATAAATAAAAAAATTTCACACTTATCACCCCAAAAAATTACTAAGCTAAAAAAATCACTAAAAAATTTGAAATTTCCAAATAGAGGCCACACTTTATTCCTCCACACCTTATCTCTCCATTCATTTTAGTTTAAAAAATGTAATAATTATTATTTTTATTTTTTCCCTTAAATCACTTTGTGGTCAAACTTAGAAAGCATGTACCATATGGGAATTAAAATTATAAAGAATGCACCATACTTATGAAATCTTTTGGAAAACATTTGGGCACACCCCAAGCGCAAGTAAAGGCAGATGGTTTCCAGGGAGTTCATCTTGTTGGCTCCTCCAAGTTGGTTCAACGTTCCTATTGCAATCTCCTGTGTGATGTTTGCTCTAGGGATTCTTCGCTGTAGGTTTAACAGTGGTCTTCTTCGAGTTGATCCTAGCAAGACCGATCTTCCACATAGCTAGCTTGTTGCACAATCGAACTATTGATTGATCTGGCCCCCACTTTTTCAACTGCAATGGAGAGGAATTTTTATTTTGGACCAAGAATTAGAACACTGGATGAACAAAGGAATTCAAACATGGAATGAATAACGGAATTCGAACGGAGGAATTATTATTGGATGTGGCTGTAAAGAGTATTTGAGCATCGCTCATCGGCAATGCGTAGAGACCCAATTTAAGATTTGTGTATGGCTCCCATGCCTACGTTGGAAACAACTCCACAAAGGTTGATTGACTGACCTCTGAATCGAACAACTGTAGGTGCACTGACCCAGTTTCCTCATAGAACATAACTCGTTCTGCTGAGCAATGAAACTTAAATTTTATGTGTACCAACTAATGATTTTCTTTATATATTAAGAATTTTTATATGGAGAAAAATTTTACAAATGTTGACACATAAGTACATTGTTACTACTCCCAAAGGAACACCAAATACACTGGCCACTCGAAACCCATTGTCGTTCACCATGCAAATAGTGGCCTCAACATCCTCAAAAAACATCCTTCTACACACTTACTCTCATCGTAGGAGCTGAAACGAGAAATAAAAGCGGTCCAGCAGTTACCAAGAACACTGTCCACGCTGCAAGGATTCCTCTTCTCCACAACGCTACCCCTTCACCTACGCAGCCTTAGTGATACACTCTTATTGACAACACTATGTGGTATCAGCAACGCAGCAACTCCTCAGCAACGGAGCTCTTCAACGACGCAATAACAATCAATATCTAACAAATTGATGGAGTTTTCCAAAATCCTAGAGAGCTTGAATCTCCTCTCCACATCAGCTGCATAACTTGGCTTTGATACCACATGAAGAAGATAAAAAAAACACACACACATTAAAATATATTAGAGACATTAAAGCAGACATGGCGAAAAAGGCTTGAGAGCTTCCCTATACTCTTACATTCTCATTCCTAAAATAATGTTTATGATACATATAAATACATGAGGAAGTTAGTCTCAAGATAGTGTGTCTATCTTGGACTCTTTGGTTGAGAAAATATCTCAACAACACACTAATCTAGGAGCCTAGCTAGTTGGAGAGAATTTCTCAACCAACTAGGCTTATACTGATTCCTAACTATGACGAACAAATCCAATCTAGAACTTTTAAATCCTAACTTTTATGATTTTAATTAATTTAATTTGAACTTGGAATTGTTTAACCTATGAGAGTGAGGTTAACACTATATATATATATATATATATATATATATATATATATATATAAACAAATTATTATAAAAAAAAAACGGCCCGTTGGGCAACCTTGTAGGCTAAAAGCTGGTTTCGAGAATCAAATTTCAAAGAATCGACTTTCAACCTACTAGGTGGCTCGAGGGGCCTCTGCCTTGGGTTGGCGGAGCTGCACAACTCTGTTATCCCAGGGAGGAGGCCCCTTGGGCCACCCGGTGGGCTGAAAGCCGATTTTTAGAATCAACTTTAAATGATTTTTTATTTTTATATAATTTTTTTTTTGTTTTATTGTTTTCATGTTTAAATTTTGTTTTTTTTCTTTTTTATAAATTAATTGTATTTTTAAAAAAAAAAAAATTATGTTTATTTTTTTATTGTTTTTTTATATTGTATGGTTTTTTTTTTTATTTTTTTTTTTAATACTTCAAATTTTACGTGAATCATTTTGTTTTATTTATTTATTTTGCAAATGTCATCATTTTTTATATAAAATTCATAAAATTTGTTATTTTTCCAATTTTTTTAATTCAAATTTTCCATAATTTTATTTTATTTAACGTGTTATTTTTAGCAAAAGTGTCCTAAAATACAGATTTTTTTAATTATATGTATATGCAAAATGTATATTTTTTGTCGAGTTTTTAAAATTATTATTTTTTAGTGATAATTATTTTATTTGTATTGAAATATTAATTAACGATATATAAATATAAAAGAAATCATAACCTCAAGATAATAATTTTATTATTTTTTTAACTTTGAAAAAAAAAATCATTATAAAAAAAACTGCAAAGGAAAACAAAAAACAAAAAATTGTAAAACCCTTAAAAACCAAAAGTCTTAGAGCGAAAAACATGAATAGGAATAAGACAACTTGAAAAATGGTTAAATAATCAACATTTAAAAAAAAAAAAATGTTTACTTATGATATAAGAAAATTTAAAGTGTTAAAAATATGTCTTAAAAAAAATTTGCTGACGTTTTTCAAAATTTGCATGAAAATCACCAACATTTAATAAAAAAAATTCACACTTCATACATTAGAAAATTTAAAGTGTCAAAAATAGATCCTCTAAAAAAAGGGGTTGATGCTCTATTAACGCTTTTCAAAATTAGCATGAAAATCACTAACATTTTTAAAAACATAATCATGCTTGATACATAGGAAAATTTAAAGTGTCAAAAATATGCTAAAAAACAAAAAAAGAGTATTTTGAATCAACACTTTTCAAAAACAGATGATTTTTTGCTACCTAAAAAAAAATATGTATTATGAATCAACACTTTTCAAAATCAGATGATTTTTTGCTACCTCAAAAAAATGGCTACTCGTTTCAGTTCCCATTTCAAAGTTTACATTGTTTAAATTTGATCCCATGAATGCATTCATCATTTTATAACTCTATTGCATAAGAATGCATGCTTTTATGCACACATGCCATCTATGACTGAAAATAAATGCTTTTATAAACTTTGCGCATTTATTTAAATGCATGTAAAATTGAGGATAAATAGGCATGCTTTAATAATATCTATGCATGAGGGATGTTACATATTCTCATAGTTTTGCATTTGGATTAAATCCCTTAAAAATATGGTCTTGCATATAATATTTAAGGTGGTGTAAGTGTAAACAGATATGGTTAGCCATGTTAAAGTAAAATATTAGTCATGGAGATGGATTTTACTTTTACCAATGCAGGTGAAAGAAAGTATTTTCTTGGAAAGAGATATAATGCGTAGAATATTTTGAAAGGATAATCGATATAAAATGAATGTTGGAGATAGGGGGATTTTGATTCTTTCACATTATAATTGATGATAAAATTCATAATATTCTAGTTTTTGATAATCTTGGTATTAGAGTCTATTGACGATAGTGATTTTAGGAAAGAATAATAACATACGTGAAGAATGGTTTGATAGTCCAGACTAATCTCTTTTGAAACAATCGAAAGATGGAGTATAATTTGTACTAGTTATAGATGATGAGGCCATTGTGCATAATTGTTGTTACATGCAGAGTGAAGGATCATCAAACTCATTTTACCATGGGTAACTTATTGAAGGAAATAATCATGCCACAAAGACATAATTCCTGACAAACTATGAGGTAAAATGTTTGAAACATGACATTATGTTTACTGTAATGGTCTCTAGTTCATTATTCTTGAATTAAATATTATGTTTTATTTTGTAAAATTTTGATAATGGACAAATGATGGACTCCCTTACTACCATTGAGTGAGGGTTGAACCCTTCATGAAACATTTAATAAAATAAAATTTTGTTGGTTTTTCACTTCGAGGTTTCTAAGGTATATCAATGTTCACTTATGTGCTTGCCTATTATATTTTCTTGATGATATTAGTACTTTGCATGACCTCGAGAATTAAATTATTCAAAGTGTTGTTAACAAGCCTCGTTAAATTAACATTGTTAATGATGCAAAATCACAATACAAAAAATTATGTTAACAAGTTGCATTAATTATTATTACTTTATGAGATTTTCTAGAGTTATTTCCCTTAATGATCATGATTTTATCATTTTATTATCAGATAAAGAGTATGGGCTAAGTCATTACAAATATTATATGTTGGTAAAACTCATAAAAATGTTTAACATTGTGTATTTTCTATGAGGTATACTGAGGGATGTTACAAAAGTGGGGCTACAAGTAATTTATCCCTGATTAGTGAAAGCATCTTCTAAATCATCCAAAAATAAAATCAATGTATTCAATATTAATTTTTATTAGTTATTAAAATTTGAGTGGACTAGTTAAGAAGATACACTTCTTTGGAAAAAGTTATAGGTTCAAATCTACAAAGAGGTAGAATATGTACACTTTTGTAGACTTTAGGAATCAAATTGTTACAGAAAGGTGAATCCTTTGTCCCATAAAACAAAACAAGTCTCATACACCAATTTGACATATAGCTTAACTTTAAACTAAAAAAATATATTATTATTATTATTAATTTGTACAAAATATATTGTATCAATGACTTTTATATTATTATTTTAAAACTTAAAAAAAAATTATTAATTGACATTTAATAATTTTTAATAATTTATATTTTTAATTAAATAATATAGTTATTTTTCATTAAAATTAAAATTAAAAATCTTATTTTGAATTGAATTTATTATTTGATATCCATATAAAAAATTATTATAAAATATATTTACCATTTTGTAAAATTTAAATTAGAAATAAAACTATTTATTTGGTGAGCATGTGTGGAAAGATATCATACTCTATAGAGATGAGCATCTCTCTGCATTACCCTCGACTTTATTCTAAGTGAGGCTATACATTTTTAATGATGGTAAAAAGCACATTATAAATATGCATGGATGATAAATGAAATGTAGCTATAACCAATATTATATAACCGGTAAATTCCCTTGAAGGGGTAATAAGAACGTAATAAAAGATGTTTTTTTTTTTTCAAGCTATAACTTTATGTAATTATTGGTGTGTTATGGCTATAGGGCAGTGATGGCCACTAGAGGATTTTATAAATAAATGCATGATCTAGAGGGATCTCCAACGAGATTTTACCTTTGAAAATTTACCATAGTAATTTGAGAAATATACTATTGTACTATGATGTTACAATATTCAATAGTAATTCGAGCAAATATAAAAATGTAACAATGAAACGTGAGTCGAATAATTGTATTATTGTATTGTAGCAAGGGGATGCAAATTGTAGGGGAGAGGAAACAAACAAAAATTAAAGTAACATTTTGTAAAGTTGAGAGTGTGGCCAGAAATGTTGCTCTAAGGAAAATCAATTTAGGAAATTGCGATTTTACATGATATACATATTGGTAGAGGGGTGGAGGAAAATAAGAATATGGGTTTCTTGCATCAACAACTAGAATGTAATGAAAATATTGGGAAATAAGAATATAGATTTCTTGCATGAAGAACTAGAATGTATTGAAAATATTTTTCTCAAGTGTTAGATTACAAAAGGTTGCATAGAATAAATTAATAAGATGAGGATTAATTATTGATTGCGGAAGATATGTTATTGAAGCTACTAAACCTATTATTTCATTGTTAATATATAATAGGAGTCAAATTGTATAGAGAAAATTTAAAAACACTCAAAATTTTGAAGTTTTGAGTACATTGAAAATTAGACAAAGGGAAGATGATGCTCACAACCAATGATGAAGAATCATAGGAGATTCATTGGGGGAGTTGTACCATACCACGAGCATTCATATTGGGGGATATATATCGAGAAAAAAACAACATGATATGCTGAGTATATAATAGGGGGTAAACGGTTTTTATATTGGCAGGTACAAAAAATGGAGCTCAAAGTTAATGAAAAAATATAAAGGGTATAAAAAATTTAATGAAAAATGGATGCCTACAATATCTAGTTAAAGTAGGGGTTTTTTTAATTGGGAAGGCATGTTGGATTGGTATTGGTATGGGGTTAAATAATGTGATTTTTAGAGGTATTTTCCAATGTGTAGTCAAATTCAAGGTATTGTTTAATATGCCACGAATGCACATGACATGTAAGGGATTCATTAAGTGAATCCCCCATGTAAATAATAGAGCTCAAGAATTATTTCAATCATGGTAGGTGGAAAATCATGTTTGGTGCCAACATGCTAACAAAATCAAATCCATTATATTTTCATCATAAGGTGCATTTGTTAATAATCAAAAGTCATGACATGTAGATATTCATGTTAGCACTTGTAAATGATCAACAAAAGGGATAAACGTCAAGCCTACTTTCACAGTATTTTCACAGGCCTAGAAGAAAGAAAAATAATGCATACATCATTGGTTTTGCATACCAATCCCTTAATTTAATGTTCTCTTTGTAGATGAGAGCCTTGAAACCACCTACTAAAGCATAAAAAATAGAAGCTATATCATCTATCTCATTACCTCCATGTCCTTCCTTACTCTACATTTTTTGGGAATAAGCCTATTATTGATGGGAAAAAATGATCATATCAAAATTGGATAAATCACATTGTTTAATCTCCAATTAGACTATTTTCTATTTTTTGTGGTGATTTTGAAGAGTACGTGGGCCTCGTTTCCACGGAGTGAATTGCTACTTAAAAGGGGAACTTTTTAAAATGACTACCTAATTCTAAAATTAATTCAATCTAAACTAATATGAAAGCATTAGAAAGATATCTAATTTATCTTGATCAAGAGAAAGAAGATTCTCATTGTCAACCAAGGAAGAGATGCAAACATAATGGATCGGGATTGAATCTAAGGTTATAATGAGTTAGAAAATCATAGAAGAAGTTCATATGCTTGGAAACAATTAAGGAAAATGTGTGTGTTTGGTTATATAATAAAAATGTATTGGATCATCACAATAACATGCATAGATTCAAATTTTAATGAATCAATTCAAGTTAAAATATGTTGTTATATCATGGAAACAAATCACTTGATACAACAAAATTTAAAACAAAGACAAGCATATAATCCAACACATACAATTCTACCTGAATTTGTGATTCAATTCTAATCTTAGTCCAATGAACTAATAAATAAATATTTCAATTATTATTAAATGAGAATGCATTTTCATTAATAAACAATAGTGCATAACTTAGAAACACATACTTGTATGGAGGATGAAATAAATCAAAGAAAAATTATTTATAGGTTGTTAACTAGGCATCAAATTTGGACAATAGTGTACATAAATGAGATCTTATTACAAATTTTGGAGTGTATAATATTTCAAGGATTTATCATGATAGCATAAGCTTCCCAATTCTAGAACGCATCTCCTTTGATCCAGTTTAGCAAGTTTAATTTCTTTTAAGAGAAAATAACCTACAACAGTGCAAAGTCGTATTGTCTCTTCAATAAATTGGAACCATTCTTCCTTTTGTAAACCTCTTATTTATAATAATGCAATTCAATTTTAAAATAAAATTATGTTTAATGGCAACTTCATGAAGATTTTATTTCTAAATTTCAGAGTTGAGGAATTCCCTTTTCCTTTTAAATTCCAATCCATGATTACCGTGAGTCCAAGTGGTAAGAAACTTACAAAATATATATGAAATATTAACAAAATTATCATTAAAAACATATTAAACTTGAAAGTAAAGCCTGATATAAAAATTATTCAAAACTAATCATTCAAAGAAAATCAAATTCAATTGAGAATAGATCTCTAAATTTGAGACCAAATCAATTTCTTTTGTTGAATTTTGACGAATAAACAAAATTTCGATGAGATACCAATAAAAAAATGTCATGGTAGTCATTTTTATAAACATTCACTCAGGAATATCTATTTGTTATAGTTTCGTAGCTCGTTATTCTATTGAATATTTTCATTGTTTAGATCACAAATTTTCAAAAATAAACTATCCCAGATTTTTCTCCTTGATTTAAGATTTCCAACAAGATATCATGGTCCTGATTTCATGTCTCGTAGTCTTAGATACACCTCCAAAATATAGGGTCCCAAAATAGTTAATGTTCATTTTGTGAATGGTTTGTGATTTTGTCGAATGGTTAAGTATAATACCACATGCATCACAGAAATAAGAGTTTTGTTGTTTATAATTTATTATGGGTTACAATTTTGGCATAAAAATATGGTGGAGACCATAAGATGGTGAGTACATGCTAAAATTTTAACTCAATGAAACTTTACTAATATATAATAAAAACTTAGAGTGTGAGACCTACTTAAACTTGAAATGAAATTACACCAATGAGGTAAATCCACATCGATGCTTACATGGCATTAGCCAAATTAAATAATGAAGTCGCATATATACTCCCGTAAGTCAAACCTTCATGGAGCTTAGGTGTCATTAGGTTAATAAAATAATAATCGCATGCGCCCCCCCTCCCCCCTGCATGAATGCACAGTGAATTGAAAGTTAGGTTCATCCTCCACGCCATCATCTGGTTATCATAGTCCAAAATACCCCTCGGCCATTCCTACACCAAAGAAAAGATTTGAAATTAGATTAGCATGGTGGGATTGGAAAATTCCTTTTCCAAAAAGAAAAAAATATTGTCAATTGGGCCCGTCAATTGACATATCTCGAGATGGGAAACAAATCAGTTCCATTAGGACATGAAAATTTCTATAAATGTCAATCGCATCATCTGTCAATTGTTGGATTTTCTCCACTATTCATTATTGCCATACTCTCCTTGTGATTTCACTCTCTCATACTCTGGCATGATTTGGAAAATTTGCACGAACTGAGCAACAGGTCCCGCCTGTTGATGTGGAATCCTCGTAGAGGTGCCATGTGATAGTGATGTGGCCAATAATGTTGATCTAGTAGCCACATGGAAGTGCCACATGGTATGTGGATAGCATGCTTGGATGCTAAAGTGATTAGGAGGAAGTGAGATGCGGTGATGACATGGAGGAGACACATAATTTTTTCCAAGTCAGTACTACACTTACAATGTTGCCACATCATTAAACTAGTGAAGAGCACAAAACTTTAAATAATCATAATTTTTTATATGGAAGTCAAAATGAGGAACATTTTATATTGTTGGAAAGGTCTTGACAAGGTGAAGGTGATGGGATTATAAAAAATGACAAAATAAGAAACCAAAAAATAGGAAAAAAAAGCAACATAAGGCGATATTTCTAAAATCTATACATGTGCCACTTTATTTTCGAGAAAACTTAAGGGGAGTTGTTGAGGACTCAACAATTAGCTACATATTTGGATGAAGAAGTTATCTTTGGTCTTAAAGTAATGGGTCTAAATTTATTTAAAATAAAGTGACAAGTTTCATAAGATACTCAGACATTGCATCAATATTTATGGGTCCCACGTAAGACAAGTGAAATAATATAAATTCATAAAGATACGAGTAATTAATACCTTCTCAGTCTTGAATGATGAATCTAATTATAGGGAAATTTATTTTTATAGTTTCGTAAAACTAACAGATATAAAATGTATGGATATGAAGTTTTATAATGAATACATATCTATTAAATGTATAATTTATCTATTTTTCCTGACATGGCTTTTCTACCCACAAATGTCCATAGCCCCAACGAAGATTTCTCAACATCGTATAATCATATCCCCAATGGCATCAAGCATACATAGCCCCGAGAAATTTAATTGTGCTTCCCACACTTAAAGTGTTTTCAACTCTCTTTTATTTTCACCCTTCAGAATTAATTGCTTGAGAATTGTATTTTGGAAATTGGGTTAAGGAAGTAGAGTGGCACAAGAGATGCTTTTATTTTCATAGATGTAAGACTTAAAATTTTGACTTCAAAAACCTTCCCATGATCTAGCAACATAGAGGATTTAGCGTGTTGGGATAAGGCATGGGATTCAAATAAAAGGCTAGGGTAGCCTCTTTCCTCTATAAAAGTGAATTATAATACTTATAACATATTCTAGTATTCCTCCCAAGTGATTGGACAATGTAGGAGAAAGTGGAAACTTGTTAAGGGTGATATTTAAATAAATAAAACCCCATTATAGTAATGGGGTATAGGTTTCACAAGGGATACCAATTGATATTGCTTTAAAAAAATTCACCATATAAACTTTGAAAGCATTAAGAAATTAAAATCTAGGTTAAAGCAACAGTGGACTCAAACAATTGTACAAAGTATTTTAAAATTTTAATCTATCATAAATTTTGAAATCTCGAAAAAAAGAAGGTATAAAAAAAAAATCCATGAAATAAACCAGGCTCTCACCATACAAGATGAAAAGATACATATTAACAAAAAAAAAAAAATACAATTAATTTGATGATGAATTTGTCTTATATGATGGTCATTGGTAAAGCTTTTATTTGAATGTAAAACCCTAAACCTAAGGCATAATTATGATTAAAAGTTTAAATATGGGTGTCTCATCAAGATCTTTTTTTCCTTTCATATATCTTGCTTCATAATTAATAATAACATTAATATTAACTAAATAAGCCCCAATTATAAGATATTAAAGATTGGACTTAAAACAAATATTTGATGAATGTAAATATGAGAAATACGATAAGTAATTGATTTATTCAAAGAAAAATCACACAAATAAATTAAGCAATACCTAAATCTAATCTAATTGGGAATATTAGAACTAAGTAAAGTAAAATTTCTAGTGGAGCCATGCATGCTACAAAATACCTGCATTGAATATCTAAATCGAATAAAATAAATGTAACTCATATTAAATAACATGAAAAATTTGAATTGTGTACATCTATATTAGGAATATATGGGAGTATAAGACTTTTGTTTACAAGAAAGTCTCTGCGAATGTACTATTCTAATCAATATTATATCCTATCATGATATGTATATTGAAAGAAAGTAGAAGATGAGCATGGAAGAATGCAATTAATTTCAGAGAACTTATCAAGGCCATGAGATTCAGATATAACGATCAATAAAGACCAAACTATCTCATTCTTCTTAAAATTTATATGTGTTCATGATCATATTTCACTAATTTATTAAACATAAAGTTAGTATTAAGGAAACCATTAGGCTAGTAAAGAGTATCACCAAGAAAAGAACGAAATGGTTTCGCAAATATTTTCACTACAAGGAAAAGACCTTTTAGCGGATGTTTTTGAGGAACCCTTTACAAAAATAGTCCAGATATCCATTTGTAGCGGAGGTCTCTAGAGGAGGTTGGTGGCTGGAGGTTTTTGCAAACATTTTTTTCTGGTGTGTTTCTAATTATAAAGCACACTCGTGCGTTTAACTCACAATGCACCGATGCGTACTAAAAATTAGTACACCGAGACACCGTGCTCTCTATACAAAATCGTCTAGTGCGTCTCATTACTTTGGTTTTCAAGTTCCTGTGGTGATTGTTTACTGAAGAGCTTGTTGGATTATCCACAATATCACGAAACATTTGTCGACGTTTCGAATCCCAACAGGGATCCATCTTCAGGACAATGGAATAAAGAAATTCAAGAAGGGTCATAATACATTAATAGTGAAGAAGGAAGGAAAGGTAAGACAAGGGCTGACCAAAGAAGTTTTTTATTATTTCTATTTTTATATTTTTTAAATTCTTAATTTTAATTTTTAATTCTAATTTTATTTCTTAATTTTGATTTCTAATTTTAATAATAATATTAAGTTTTATTATTAATAAATAAATAATAAACTTATTAAATTTATTTTATTAATAAGTTTATTATTTTCAAAGTTTTGAAAATTCCTATCATTTTTAATTCCTATGATGTTTATAATTTATAAAATGTTTAAGGTTTATTTTAATTTATAATTTTTAAAGGTTATTTATTTTAATATTTTTAAGGGCTTTTTATTTTAAATTTTTTTAATAAATTAAAAAGTAACAAGTTAAATAAATATGTATCAACCTACTTATTTTAAAAAATTAATTAATTTTATAAATCATGCTTTTAATTATTTAAATAAACTAATGATTTTTTAATGAGTATTAATATTTATTTATTTTTATTTTAAAAATAAATAACTATTTAATACTTTAGAAAATTATTGATTTTTATCAGAAATGTTATTCCCAAGTATTTAAAGTTTATTAATTTTTACTGATTAGTTAACTTTTGTTTTCACTGATTAGTTAATTTCTAATCTAATAAATATTAATTTTACTATTAATCTAGTAAAATTAATAAAGTTGGGAAGCAAATAAGTATTTTCTACTAATAATTATTAATTAATTAATTAATTTTTATTATATAAAATAAAATAAAAATTAATTAACGTGAATAATTATTCAAAAGAAAGTTTCTTATTTGTTAAACCATTATTTAAAGAAAGGGGACAAACCTGAGATTATTTTACCTGAAAACTCATACCTGGGAGGAATGTGCTTTCAAGGAACAAATTTGTCAAAGAAGAGGACGCCAGCTGTCGCTAATTTCATATCCCCCACCCCTATTAAGGTTTTCAAGATGTTTTTTAATCTCAAGGGCCTCTCTTACTTTTCTTCTGTAATAGTGATCTTCTCTTGCAATGATCTTTGCATCTTCAAGACACACTTGGTGCTTAGTTTTTGAAGAGTGTTCCACAAGGGCAGAAGTGCAAAGTCGTTCATGCTTGATATCGGCTCCGTGCTCTTTGAGTCTCTTCTGTAGTGAACGTCTGGTTTCACCGATATAACTTTTCCTGCACAAACAATCAATTTTGTACACTCCTTTAAGTTGTTCTGGACTTATAGCATCTTTAACTGATCGCATTCTTTGTCTAATAGTTCCTGTTGCTGAAAATTGTGCGAAAATATCATTCTTTCTTAGAGCCTTGGTGATTTTATCAGTGACACCTTTAATGTATGGTAGAAAAACCC
Source organism: Pinus albicaulis (assembly GCA_034641835.2). NCBI lineage: Eukaryota > Viridiplantae > Streptophyta > Pinopsida > Pinales > Pinaceae > Pinus > Pinus albicaulis. The sequence goes on along the minus strand of JAXQQM020059523.1, from coordinate 20,884 downwards.
TCCCTCCTTTTTCTTGGGGTTCAAGCCATTTCTGGGGTAAGATTGCGCCCTCGGCTCTTTTTAGAGCCTTCCTGATATCTCTTTCTTTATAACCCAAACCCTTAAAAACATACGATAAGTGGTTGATTTCTTTGTTAAGGTGTTCAGCATCAGATATCCTCAAGGCCCTAACAGCAAGGGTATTACGGACACCAAACTTCTGAGCTGGATGATGGTAGGAATCGGCATGGAGATAACTATCAGTGTGGGTTTTCTTTCTGAATACACGGTGCCCAAGGGTTCCATCATCATTTCTAATGAAAAGAACGTACAGAAAAGGAATGCACCTATTTTCTTCAGTTTCCATGGTAAATTTGATATCTGAGGAAATGGAGTTCAAGTGATGAAAAAACTTGTCCAGATTCTCTTTTCCATGAGCCCACTTTATATTAGTATCATCAACAAATCTTTTCCACCAGTTTGGTTTTAAGGGATATGAGGCAAGGGCCTTTTTCTCAAAGTGTTCCATATATAAGTTGGTGACAATAGGGGATAGTGGAGAACCCATTGCGACCCCTAATACCTACTCATAGAACTCCCCTTGAAAGCTGAAGAAAGTGGAATGAAGGCAGATTTCCGCAAGCTTGGCTGTTGCTGGATCAGTAACCTCTTTGATGACCTGAATTGCCTCATCTAAAGGAATCTTAGTGAATAGGGATACCACATCAAAACTAACCAAAGGGTGAAAATGTGAAGTTGGGAAACACTTTTTGCCCTTTTTTGACGTTGAAAATTGTAATTTTCTATGTTTTTCAACTTCAACTCCACTAAACTCATATTTTTATTGCAAATTATGCTTTGACATAAAAACAAGAATTGTAGAGATTTGTCTTACCTCCATACCCATATTTAAAAAAAAAAAAAGATTGACATATAGAGGGGTAAATTTCTTGTTTACTAACTGCATATACTTGAAATTTTCAGGCAAACATAAATAGTCACTTTATAATCCTTTACTTTTTTTAGGGAAGGTTATTCATTTTTTGGAAAAAAACCATAGCATCATAATCTGCATATATTTCACTAGTGCACAGACTATTTTTCGGTAATTTTCGGATTAAATCACTATTTTTTATTATTTTTTGAAATGGACGAAGACAAAAAAACAGTGATGTTTCGGTACATTTTATCATCCTTTGATTTTCTTTTCAATGTGATCGTCAATAAGAAAAATGAGAGTACCCTTTTGAAGTAGACAGGGAGAGGAAGTGCAGTATGATTTTTTTGAATTTTTTGGTGTCCTCATTTGAAATTTATTGAATTTTCATTCAGTGCAATTTTTCGAACAATGAAATTCCACAGTGACACAGTTTAGTAAAAAATTAATAAAAAATTGAATTTTTTAATGAAACTCCACAAATCTCATATCATCATAAACTAGATTCAGAGATGAATCTAATGGTACTTTGTCCGACATATAACATTTTTTTTTTGTAGGTGTTCTGCCCCTCCAAAGTTGCAGGTTCCTGAAAACTGCAGAATTTTCTGTGTTTTTCGTTGACCAGAAACTCTCGGCCGAGATAATGTCTCGGACGAGAAATTTATAAAACTCTCGACCGAGAGTTTAACCCACCTAAAGTTACATTTAAACGCATGGCCAAACTCTCGGCCGAAAGTTTAAAAAACTCTCGGACGAGAGTTTGCGCCCGAGAGTTTACCCAATGAAACTCTCGTATGAGAGTTTAGAAAACTCTCGTATGAGAGTTTTGAAAACTCTCGTATGAGAGTTTTGAAAACTCTCGTATGAGAGTTTTGAAAACTCTCGTATGAGAGTTTTGAAAACTCTCATCCGAGAGTTTTATTCCTATAATAAAACACAAAAAATTTTAAGTTTTTAGAATTGGTACATTATATAATTTAAATAGTACTTTATTAAAATTAAAAAATGATATAAAATAATAAAATAATAATTTTATTTTAAATTATTTTATTATTATTAATGATAAAAAATACATGAAGATTTAATTAAATAAAATTTGTTACAATATTTTGTAATATCAATATTATATAAAAAAACTAAAAATATTTTATATAAAACTAGTTGATATATTAATATAAATAAAATAAAATTCTAAAACATAAATCAAAATAAAAACAACTATATATAATTTATATAATATTTTTTTTGAAATTAATGAATAAATTTAAATTTAAAAAACAATTGACTAAATGCAATGAGGTGATAAAGGAGACAATGCATAGCATCTTAATATCGTTATAAATTCTTGGAAATCTTGAGAAATTTTTGAAGTGAGGTGAGCTTCTTGGAATGGGTCACTTTATCTTCCACTTCAGTTTCACACGATTAACTTGAAAGGAAGTCTATTTTCCTAGGTATGGATGTAAGGGAATGAACAATATTATTTGAACATTGAGTGAGATGCCCTTCTTGGAATGGATCCTCCTATATTCCACTTTAGTTTCACAAGATTAAATTGAAATGAAGTTTATTTTCCTAGGTATGGATGTAAGGGGATAAAGAATATTATCCGAAAAGGAAATGAATGTTAAGTGTGAAATTCCAAGCAGAAGTGTATGGGATTGGAGAATTATGTTATTGCAGAAAACTAACCCTTGACCCCTTAACCCTTGACCCATAACCCTTGACCCCTTAAACCCTAATTCCTAACCCCTAACCCCTAAACCCTTAACCCCCTAAACCTTAAACCTCTAAACCCTTAACCCCTAACCCATTTACCCCCACTAAACCTCTAAATCCCTAACCCATTTACCCCCACTAAACCTCTAAATCCCTAACCCATTTAACCCCTAAACCCTTAACCCCTACCCCTAACACGTTAACCCCTAACCCATTTAAGCACCTAAACCCCAAAACCCCTAACTCTTAACCCCTAAAATACTTAACTGCTAAATCCCCCAACCCCCTAAACCTCTAAACCAATCCTAACCCATTTAACCCCCTAAACCTCAAAACCCCTAACCCCTTAAACCCTAATTCCCAACCCATAACCCTTGACCCCTTAAACCCTATTTCCTAACCCCTAACCCCTTAAACCCTAATTCCCAACCCCTAACGAATTCAACACCCTAAACCCCTAAAAACCTAACCCATTTAAGTGTTTATTCCATTTAACCCCCAAAACCCTAACCCCTAACCCCTAAAATCCTTCACTGCTAAATCCCCTAACCCCTTAAACCTCTAAACCTATAACCCATTTAACCCCCTAAACCCTAAACCTCTAAACCCTTAACCCCTTGTTGGACCATAAAAAGGTATCTTTTAAACACCTAATTAGCCTACATTAATCATCAATCCGGGAGCGTCTTTTTATCTCAAGAGTGTACTCTGTCTGAGGCTGCGATTATCTAAGAGCAATGCTTGTGAGGATGTAGCACAGAAAAAAGTAATAAATGCTTGGAAAGGAAACCTAATTACAATGACAGGAATGTAAAAAGCTAAACTATAGCAATCTTGCTAAGCATCGATCAGGGATGCAGTAGCAATAACTCGTTCCCCTAGAAATCGATGCAAGATGACCAAATCTGGGGACTCTGGAGAGTATATCTCTATCCACTACAGTTCGGTGATCTTAAAGCAAATGGAACAACTGAAAGGGAATGAAATCCAGAAAAGGAACAACAGCATGAAATAAACAGCAATTGCAATTCTTAAAAGAAGCAGCACCTACGATCCTAATGCAAATTGAACAATTAAATCTTAAACTCGAACCTGTCAACAGTTAATTGCAATCCAACCACAAACCATAGATGAATGGAACAACACTTACTGTAATTACAGAACAGCAAAATCACAAGGCAGTAACGAGATAACTGATCGTTAAATGTAATTGCGGTAAGGAATGAAACAACAATGATTCTGCACTTACTTCATCAATCAATGAAAGAACTCTGTAAATGAAATCAACATAGAACGCACTTCACGCATAAACAAATAAAGATTAATAATACAACAGCAAAGTAATCCACCAGAGCCGGGCCCTTAGCACTAGTGAAATACCGCTGGGCTTAACTCAGAATTCTAAAGAATAGCCGAAACCTGTGTCTTTATATTAATCCAAAAGGCATTGCAAACAACGTTCTCTCACGACAGAGAGTCGATAAACATTCAATCGCAAAGGAAATATAAAAGTCTGTTTTAATGAAAATGTCTTTTACATAATAGCCATTCCGTCCCTGGTCACTACAGATCGTTGCCTTTATAGCTGATCCTTGGATGGACAAATCAAGAGATATGATAAATTTGCACAGCGATCCCTCAGGATCTTCCGATCCTGAGGGATTCACTCCTTCCTTGTTTTGTTATCATTCTGTTAACTCTGTTCAAGGCCGAGCTGTCCCCTGCCCTTTTCGGGCAATTCGTTCAGATCTTCTTGGCTTTAGCTGGATATGGTTCATCACGAATGGAGTAGAAGTCAGACTGTTTTCAGCCACGCCTTTGATACAACTGCTCACCTCTTCGAATTCCTGTTTTGACCATAAAAAACAACCTTTTAGTCATCTTTTAGGCTAAACGTAAGTCTTTCCAATTCAATTGCAATTCTTATGGTAAATTACCTTTCCAAGGCAGTCAATCAGTATATCTATGGTAAAAGAATGAACAAATACATAAGGATTTCATATCTTTTTCACAGCTCAACATACCCCCCAACTTAACCTTTTTCATGCCCTCATGAAAACTATAGTTCACATGAAGAGCAGCCAAAGAGTAAGTTGGAGAAGGTTTATCATTGAAAGGCCTAAAACCATGGTGTGCAGCTAACTCTTCAATAATATGTTCTGTCTGCCCCTCGGGAAGCTCATAAATAGCGTTGTAATCCAGGGCAGGGTACCAAGTAATGGGGCTGCGGAACCTATACCCTAACCAGAATGGTCCCTCTTTTAAAACAATATGGCTATAGGCAATGAAACGGTCTGCTGCTAGCCCAAAATTTCTATAATTAAGTGGCTCCCTATTTTGTACGTTTTGATTCGAGGTTCTCCATCAGAGCTTGGCTGCTACATAAGCTTGGTCCCTAATAGATGAAAAATAATCTGTCCCTTTCAGAATGATTGACTTATGAACAGGCCCCAGAGTTTGGGTGATGCCTTTCCTTATCATTAGGCTTTTCTGTCTAGCCCACAATTGAAGTGGGTCCTGAGGCTCACTTCTGACCCATAGATCCAATTCGTTTTCCTGCCTTTGAAAGGCATTGTAGGCTTTAAGCCACTTTAATTGATTTACGGCAAAAGAAATGAATGCCTGAAACTGTACATCACCAATGAAAGGGCTAGGGTTTGATTCACAATCATTCTCAAGAATTAAATTATGCAAATAAAACTCACACAACAGGCACTGTACTTTGTCCCCGTAAAGCTTGCAGCATGATATCAGGTCGTTCATGGTTCTTAGCTCTATTGATTTGCCGGCCCTAACTGCCTTGATTTTTAATTTCAAATACCTTTCTAACATAAATAAAGCATAGTTTTTGGCAGGGCACCTACAAGCTAAGACATCAGTATATAGGGAGCAGAGAGTGTCCATTTTATTTCGTGCTAATTTTAATTGGGTGCTTACCTTATCGGCTCTTATCTCTGCTTCTCGATGTTTTTCATGAGCTTCGGCTTCTGCCTCATGAATAACTTTCATCTGTTGCTGCAATTCTTGGTATTTCTTCCTTGGGAGAGTATCTTCTTCCAATTTCTATCTCTCGATTCGGGCCTGTGCCAATTCTTCCTGCAGTCTAACTAATGCTGGATCACTGAAGGTATGCTGGCTGCTAGATTGGGTGTTTTTGTTTAGAGCAGGTTCCTCTGGAACAACTGGAATTGGAACAGCCGGAGTTGGCACAGCCGTTTGCTGCTCCACATCCTCGTAGTTAGGCTCAGGCATGGTTTCTTCTTCCATTTGAGGGTTCCTATTAGTAGTTACCCTTCTCCTCTTTGATCTTCTCCTAACGGCAATGTTTCTTCTTTTAGGGGCTCGCTTAGGTGTCTGTTTCATTCTTAGCATCCTAATCGTTTGCCTGAGCTGTTCTATCAGTTTATGAAGTTTTATCCTTTCTCTACGAAGCTTCTCGACTTCAGTTGTTTTCTTATTTTTTCTTAAAGGAACAACAACTTGTTCATCAGAACCCGTCTGCTCGACAGGGTTTTGAGCCGTGCCTTCAACAAAATCCTCTCCTTGCTCTTCCTCTTGGGGTTCTTTTTCCATGCTCTCATGTTCTCGGATAGACTCCTCAGGAATCATTTCCTCAACCGATTCTATAATGCCCTGGGGGGTTCCCAATTGAGGTATTGATTCAATATTTTCCTCCTCCTGTTCATACCTCTCAGAAGAAGCAACCCTAGCTTCGCTAGGTTTTGCTGTTTCATTAAGCTCTTCTCCAATTATCTCTCTATCGACAGCAGAGTCTTCTGGCAATTGATTGATGTCAATATTAAGGTTCAAAGGGCTATGAGGGCATGCATACTCAGTCATATTGGCTAAAATCTGGGCCAATTGATCTTCCTGTGAAGGGCTTACATTGACATTTTCAGTGGGTTCTGTTTCATGCCCACTGATGCTACGATTATCCTCTTCCCCGACACAGGTGTGATAACTTCCTTCCTCCTCATCTGAATACCGAATTTCTCCTTTAGATTCTTCTGCCTCTGAATTTCCCTCGATCTCTTCCTCATCCGAATAACGAATTTCTCACTCGGCTTCTTCTTCATCCGAGTAATGAACTTCTCCCTCTATAATGGGTTGTTTTTCGCTACTGGTATGGTGACTGACTTCATCCTCGTCTGAGTAATGGATTTCACCTTCTAATTCCTGTTCTTCCTCAGTACGAGGGCTTGCTCCCTCCAACTGTGGAGGTTGTTCTTCTTCCTCTGAGTTATTTAATTCCCGGGGCTGGCTGCTGCTGCCCGGAAGTTCCTCCATTATTTTCTTACTTCGCTTCAATCGGAGGGACTGTCTGTGAGTGGAGGGCTCGGCTATTAAGCCGAACATCCTTTTCCTTCTCGGAGCAGGCAGAGCTAATCCCTCTTCAATAAATTCTTCCCAGCTGGTCTGCTGTTGGGCGAGGTTATAACTCACTATCAGTCGAATTAAACAATGGTGGCTAACCACCATGTCTGCATGTTGGGCTTTTCTAATTCCATGAGCAGTATCATGCAATAAAGAGTTTAAGAACGTAGGCAGATTAATAGTACATTTCTGCTTTAGCACAGCTAACAGCTTAAGGTGGCGAGGTCTTACCACATCTTTCCTACCATCGCATGTTATGTAAGCCTGCACGATCCTGGCCAATTCTGTCCATGGTTCGCCTAGCGACGCCGGGTGGACTCCTCTCCCTTTGACTGTTAGCATCTGTCCGTCATCTTGAAAGATTTTTATGGCTTCACGAATCCTAATCTTCTTTTGGGTCCAGATAGTTCCTTGCGCGGGAATGACGGACACCTCTGCAATTATCTCATCGGTCACGGATATCTGCCTTCCTTTGACTGTGGAAGATCCGTCTTGCAAGTTTAACAAGAATTCGGTAGCCACTGCTTCATGTGGTTGCTGAGTTCTCATGAAATACATAATCCATCCCAATATCTCTAAAATTGCTCGTGCAGCGTCAGAGACGATCAACACCTGTGGTTCACTGCGAATTGGGCATCCTCCCATCTCTGCGTTCTTGTTAATTCTTCACAACACACAGTAACTTTAATGGAACAGCACAACACAGTTTGTTATTTTCTGAAAATACGAGGGTTTTAGTCCATACACGGTAAAGAAATCTAATGCGGAGATACAGGTGAAGAAATCTTGGAAATCTGATCTGCATGCAGACATTCGCGCCCCCCAAACGAATGAGAGGTCGTCCTCAACCGTCGATTAAGGGTGACATGTGCGGAACAACAATAGGACAGCAGTAAAAAAAAAAAAAAACAGGCGCAATTATGATTCAGTCAATCAAATTAAGTAATTACTGAAATCGGTGCATAGGATAAATCGGTAATAATGAGGAAATCGTGCTGTAATAATTCAAATACGAGGCGAAGGGACAGCATAAGGTTGATATGAATACAATTGCATTATTTATCAGATTAAATTAATATGATCGATTTATAATAGTTTTCATGTATAATAGGTTCAAGAATAGGGATAAGAAGTTTATGCATTTCATTTGATATTTAATAAAGATATAGGAAAAAGGGTTAAATAACTATTGATGTGTATAAGTATGACTTCAATACCATCAACAGAGCTCTATTGCCCATAGGTGTCCATAACCTTGACAGAGTTGTTTTGTAACCCACGGAACCATTGTCCTTTATGCATAGTTGAGGAAGTGCTTCTTTTGTTTCTTTACATTTTTGTATTGAATATGAAGACGAAGGCCATTGTGCTGGCTTGGTGACCAGATAAGTCACAATGTCGTTCACCGGGAAGAAGTGAAAAGTGGGCAGGCCGGCTCGTGATGAGACCTCCTATTCCAAGGACTTTGTCTTTTGGACCATTTCCCTGGTTTGGTGGCCATAATGGGAATGCCACTTCACTATCTTCTCTATGATCACGGTAGGTTGGCTCTTAATGAGACCCCCTATCCTCCATCTGCAAAAACATTAAAATATGTCAATATTTTCCTTTTTCAAACATAAATTTTCCTCAGTTATTCATAAGGGATGGCTCAACACTCCTTAAGAGTAGGAATGGTGGAAGAAGTCTGAACATCTCAATAGAAGAAAAATATATACCCCTATTTCCATTTCAAAAATAAATATCAAAGAAAGCTTATAATATGTGGGAAAAGAACCAATCATGATAAAAATAATCGATCGGATTAATTTAATGGTGATAAAATAGCAATGTTATGTTACTGTTGATGCTGCTTTTTCCTCTTTTTTCCTTATTACTTAGACAATTCCCTTATAAATGACGATTTCTTTTGATTTTCTGATTGCAGTAATCCTTAATTTGTATGATCGTTTATGATATTTTTGCCTTGAAAGAAAGATCAAAAATTCAAAATGCAAGCTTAAAACAACGAAAAAAGAATCATTCAAAAAGTGTTGTTCCTTTAAAAGAGACAACAAAAACAATCTGCGAAATTGCTGTTCCTTTCGAAAGGAACAACAAAAAAATACTCTGCTGAAATGTTGTTCCTTTAGAAAGGAACAACAAAAACAATGCGCGAAACTGTTGTTCCTTTCAAAAGGAACAGTAGAAAAATACTCTGCGGAAATGCTATTCCTTTAGAAAGGAACAGCAAAAACACTGCGCGAAACTGCTGTTCCTTTCAAAAGGAACAACAGAAAAATACTCTGCGGAACTGCTGTTCCGTTAGAAAGGAACAACAACGCGAAAAAACACACCATTTTTTTATTGTTTTTTTTTTTCGTTTTTAAAGCAATCCAAATTCAAACAAAATAAAGAAGTATTAACAAAGAAAACGAATTTCGTAAAGCAACAATAAAAAATAAAAAACATGCTTTATGTACAAAATTAAAAAGGAATGATTTATCAAACTGGTTCTGGGGAGGAATTCTCCCCTTCATCAAGAATTTCCATGGTGGAATCTTCTCGTAACTGCTGGTAAAAGGATTCCCAGGTAAGCGGCTTGTGATATAATCGAACGCGATGCCCGTTTACCTTAAAGGAATGCCCCGATCCATCAATGGTAACCAGTGTGAGAGTGCCGTTATCATGCACTTTCTGAATCTCATAGGGTCCAAGCCATCTCGTCTGGAGCTTTCCGAGGAAGTCCTGAAACCGCGAATTGTATAGGAGTGCCCAGTCTCCTTCGTGGAAGATCTTTCGTTTGATGTGGGCGTCATGCCACTTGGCTCTCTGCTGCTGAATTAATGTTGTATGCTGAAGAGCAGAGAGTCTAATTTCATCTAATTCGTTAAGTTGCTGCAATCTTTTAGCCTGGGTTTCATCTAAATTCAGACCCACCTTTTGAGTTGTTCTTAATGTTTGGATTTCGAATTCGATAGGAAATATGGTTTCTTTTCCGAATACCAGTTGATATGGTGAATGGCTTGTTGTAGGTCTCCATGTTGTTCGATACGCCCACAGTGCTTTTGGCAATTTATAGGCCCAATCTCGTCTATGCAAAGCGACAGTTTTTGTTAATATGGATTCGATTACCTTGTTCGTGCTCTCGACTTGGCCATTGGCCTGTGGGTGGTATGGAGTTGTAATTTTATGCTAAATATGATAATTCTGTAGTGTTTCAGCCAATTTGTTACCTACAAACTGTGGTCCACCGTCTGTAATTATGTCTCTAGGAAGGCCATAGCAGACAAAAATTTGGAAAAGAAACTAAATGACAGAATCCTCTGTAGCTTTTGAAAGGGGCTCTGCTTCAACCCATTTGGTAACGTAGTCAGTTGCAACTAGGATATATGTTTTCTGGTTTGATGGAGGGCTAATGGGGAGGGCGACCTGCCCTTTGACAACTATCACAGGCCTGCACAAATTTTTTAGCATCGTTAAAAATAGTAGGCCAATAGTAGCCTGTTCGTAAAACTTTATAGGCAGTTCTGCGGTCTGCAAAATGTCCGCCACACTGTCCATCATGGCATGCTTTCAAAATGTCATATACCTCATCCTCCCTAATGCATCGTCTTATTTGCATATCTGCACCTGTATGAAATAAGTAGCCCCCAATCCAAGAAAAACGGGTACTACGATGTACTATTTGGTTAAATGGGTTACAGGTTTAGAGGTTTAGGGGGTTAGGGGATTTAGCAGTGAAGGATTTAGGGGTTATGGGTTAGGGTTTTGGGGGTTAAATGGAATCCACACTTAAATGGGTTAGGTTTTTAGGGGTTTAGGGTGTTGAATTGGTTAGGGTTGGGAATTAGGGTTTAAGGGGTTAGGGGTCAAGGGTTTAGAGGTTTAGGGTTTAGGGGGTTGAATGGGTTACAGGTTTAGAGGTTTAGGGGGTTAGGGGATTTAGCAGTGAAGGATTTTAGGGGTTAGGGTTTTGGGGGTTAAATTGAATCCACACTTAAATGGGTTAGGTTTTTAGGGGTTTATGGTGTTGAATTGGTTAGGGTTTGGGAATTAGGGTTTAAGGGATTAGGGGCTAAGGTTTGAGGGGTAAGGAATTAGGGTTTAAGGGGTCAAGGGTTATGGGTTGGGAATTAGGGTTTAAGGGGTTAGGGATTTTGGGGTTTAGGGGCTTAAATGGGTTAAGGGTTAACAGGTTAGGGGTAGGGGTTAAGGGTTTAGAGGTTTAGGGTTTAGGGGTTAAATGGGTTAGGGGTTTAGAGGTTTAGTAGGGGTAAATGGTTTGGGGGTTAAGGGTTTAGAGGTTTAGGGTTTAGGGAGTTAAGGGTTTAGGGGTTAGGAATTAGGGTTTAAGGGGTCAAGGGTTATGGGTTGGGAATTATGGTTTAAGGGGTTAGGGGTTAAGGGTTTAGAAGTTTAGGGTTTAGGGGGTTAAATGGGGTATAGGTTTAGAGGTTTAGGGGGTTACAGGATTTAGAAGCGAAGGATTTTAGGGGTTAGGGGTTAGGGTTTTGGGGGTTAAATGAAATCCACACTTAAATGGGTTAGGTTTTTAGGGGTTTAGGGTGTTGAATTGGTTAGGGGTTTTTGGGTTTAGGGGCTTAAATGGGTTACAGGTTTAGAGGTTTAGGGGGTTAGGGGATTTAGCAGTGAGGGATTTTAGGGGTTAGGGGTTAGGGTTTTGGAGGTTAAATGGAATCCGTACTTAAATGGGTTAGGTTTTTAGGGGTTTAGAGTGTTGAATTGGTTAGGGGTCTTAGGGTTTAGGGGCTTAAATGGGTTAGGGGTTAACGGGTTAGGGGTAGGGGTTAAGGGTTTAGAGGTTTAGTGGGGGTAAATGGGTTAGGGGTTAAGGGTTTAGAGGTTTATTAAGGGTTTAGGGGTTATGAATTAGGGTTTAAGGTGTCAAGAGTTATGGGTTGGGAATTAAGGTTTAAGGGGTTAGGGGTTAAGGGTTTAGAGGTTTAGGTTTTAGGGGGTTATATGGGTTACAGGTTTAGAGCTTTAGGGGGTTAGGGGATTTAGCAGTGAAGGATTTTAGGGGTTGGGGGTTAGGGTTTTTGGGGTTAAATGGAGCCACTCTTAAATGGGTTAGGTTTTTAGGGGTTTAGGGTGTTGAAGTGGTGAGGGGTTTTGGGGTTTAGGGGCTTAAATGGGTTAGGGGTATGGGTTAAGGGTTTAGAGGTTTATGGTTTAGGGGTTAAATGGGTTAGGGGTTTAGAGGTTTAGTGGGGGTAAATGTGTTAGGGGTTAAAGGATTAGAGGTTTAGGGTTTAGGGGGTTAAATGGGTTAGCCCGGTTACGAATTAGGGTTTAAGGGGTCAAGGGTTAAGGGGTTAGAGGTTTAGGTGTTTAAGGGGTTGAATGGGTTATGGGTTGGGAATTAGGGTTTAAGGGGTTATAGGTTTTGGGTTTAGGGGTTTAAATGGGTTTGGGTTGGTTTAGAGGTTTAGGGGGTTAGGGGATTTAGCAGTTAAGGATTTTAGGGGTTAGAAGTTAGTGGTTAATGGGGTTAAATGGGTTAGGCTTTTAGGGGTTTAGGGTGTCTAATTGGTTAGGGGTTGGGAATTAGGGTTTTAGGGGTTAGGGGTTAAGGGTTTAGAGGTTTAGGGTTTAGGGGGTTAAATGGGTTACATGTTTAGAGGTTTAGGGGGTTAGGGGATTTAGCAGTGAAGGATTTTAGGGGTTAGGGGTTAGGGTTTTGGGGGTTAAATGGAATCCACACTTAAATGGGTTAGGTTTTTAGGGGTTTACGGTGTTGAATTGGTTAAGGGTTGGGAATTAGGGCTTAAGGGTTTAGGGGTTAGGAATTAGGGTTTAAGGGGTCAAGGGTTATGGGTTGGGAATTAGGGTTTAAGGGGTTAGGGGTTTTGGGGTTTAAGGGCTTAAATGGGTTAGGGGTTAACGAGTTAGGGGTAGGGGTTAAGGGTTTAGAGGTTTAGCGTTTAGGGGTTAAATGGGTTAGGGGTTTAGAGGTTTAGCGTTTAGGGGTTAAATGGGTTAGGGGTTTAGAGGTTTAGTGGGGGTAAATGGGTTAGGGGTTAAGGGTTTATAGGTTTAGGGTTTAGGGGGTTAAATGGGTTAAGGGTTAGGAATTAGTGTTTAAGGGGTCAAGGGTTAATGGGTTAGAGGTTTAGGTGTTTAAGGGGTCAAGGGTTAATGGGTTAGAGGTTTAGGTGTTTAAGGGGTTGAATGGGTTATGGGTTGGGAATTAGGGTTTAAGGGGTTATAGGTTTAGGGTTTAGGGGGTTGAATGGGTTAGGGTTGGTTTAGAGGTTTAGGAGATTTAGCAGTTAAGGATTTTAGGGGTTAGAAGTTAGTGGTTAATGGTGTTAAATGGGTTAGGTTTTTAGGGGTTTAGGGTGTTGAATTGGTTAGGGGTTGGGAATTAGGGTTTAAGGGGTTAGGAGTTAAGGGTTTAGAGGTTTAGGGTTTAGGAGGTTAAATGGGTTATAGGTTTAAAGGTTTAGGGGATTTAGCAGTGAAGGATTTTAGGGGTTAGGGGTTAGGGTTTTGGGGGTTAAATGGAATAAACACTTAAATGGGTTAGGTTTTTAGGGGTTTAGGGTGTTGAATTGGTTAGGGGTTGGGAATTAGGGTTTAAGGGGTTAGGGGTTAAGGGTTTAAGGTTTAGGAAATAGGGTTTAAGGGGTAAAGGGTTATGGGTTGGGAATTAGGGTTTAAGGGGTTAGGGGTTTTGAGGTTTAGGGGGTTAAATGGGTTAGGATTGGTTTAGAGGTTTAGGGGGTTAGGGGATTTAGCAGTTAAGGATTTTAGGGGTTGGGAGTTAGGGGTTTTGGGGTTTAGGTGGTTAAATGGGTTAGGGGTTAACGTGTTAGGGGTAGGGGTTAAGGGTTTAGAGGTTTAGGGTTTAGGGGTTAAATTGGTTAGGGATTTAGAGGTTTAGTGGGGGTAAATGTGTTAGGGGTTAAGGGTTTAGAGGTTTAAGGTTTAGGGGGTTAAGGGTTTAGGGGTTAGGAATTAGGGTTTAGGGGGTCAAGGGTTATGGGTCAAGGGTTAGTTTTCTGCAATAACATAATTCTCCAATCCCATACACTTCTGCTTGGAATGTCACACTTAACATTCATTTCCTTTTCAGATAATATTCTTTATCCCCTTACATCCATACCTAGGAAAATAAACTTCATTTCAATTTCATCTTGTGAAACTAAAGTGGAATATAAGAGGACCCATTCCAAGAAGGGCATCTCACTCAATGTTCAAATAATATTGTTTATCCCCTTACATCCATACCTAGGAAAATAGACTTCCTTTCAAGTTAATCGTGTGAAATTGAAGTGGAAGATAAAGTGACCCATTCCAAGAAGCTCATCTCACTTCAAAAATTTCTCGAGATTTCCAAGAATTTATAACGATATTAAGGTGCTATGCATTGTCTCCTTTATCACCTCATTGCATTTAGTCAATTTTTTTTTAAATTTAATTTTTTTCATTAATTTCAAAAAAAATATTATATAAATTATATATAGTTGTTTTTATTTTGATTTATGTTTTAGAATTTTATTTTATTTATATTAATATATCAATTAGTTTTATATAAAATATTTTTAGTTTTTTATATAACATTGATATTACAAAATATTGTAACAAATTTTATTTAATTAAATCTTCATGTATTTTTTTATCATTAATAATAATAAAATAATTTAAAATAAAATTATAATTTTATTATTTTTTATCATTTTTTAATTTTAATAAAGTACTATTTAAATTGTATAAAGTACCAATTCTAAAAACTTAATAATTGTTGTGTTTTATTATAGGAATAAAACTCTCTATTTAAGAGTTTGAAAACTCTAGATGAGTTCTCAAACTCATACGAGAGTTTTCAAAACTCTCATACGAGAGTTTTCAAAACTCTCATACGAGAGTTTTCAAAACTCTCATACGAGAGTTTTCAAAACTCTCATACGAGAGTTTTCTAAACTCTCGGCCGAGAGTTTTTTAAACTCTCGTATGAAAGTCTTCCCGAGAGTTTCCGTCAATAAAACTCTCGGACGAGAAAATGCATAACTCTCGTTCGAGAGATTTTTAACTCCGGTTAAACCCAATAAAACTCTCGGACGAGAGTTTTTAAAACTCTCGGTCGAGAAATAGAGTTGACTATTTTCTCGGACGAGAAATTAAAAATTTCTCCCAAATTCTAGCCGTCCGCCAAAAAGTGTTTCCTAACTTCGCGATTTCACCCTAAAGTTTATGGGAGAAATGACATGTACATGGTTTGCATAAAATTTTATGGGAGAAATGATATGTACATGGTTTGCCTTAAATTTTTCTTTAAATTTTATGGGAGTAATGACATGTACATGGTTTTCCTTAATGTTTATGGGAGAAATGACGTAGAAGTGACATGTACATGGTTCCCAAAAACACTAGCAAATCCCTTGAATTTGATGGGAGAAATGACATGTACATGGTTTTCAAAAACATTAGCATTTTCTTTAAAAATATATTAACTTAAATTTTATGGGGGAAATGACATGTACATGGTTTTCCAAGTTTATGGGATAAATGACATGTACGTGGTTCCCAAAAACAATACCAAATGCCTTGAAGTTTATGGGAGAAATGACATATACATGGTTTCCAAAAGCACAAGCATTTTCCTTAAAAATATACTAAATGA
Source organism: Pinus albicaulis (assembly GCA_034641835.2). NCBI lineage: Eukaryota > Viridiplantae > Streptophyta > Pinopsida > Pinales > Pinaceae > Pinus > Pinus albicaulis. The sequence goes on along the minus strand of JAXQQM020059523.1, from coordinate 5,243 downwards.
ACATTTATTGCAAATGCCTTAAAGTTTATTGCAAATGCTTTAAAGTTTATTGGAGAAATTACTCCAAAGAATTTCCTTAATTGAAAAAAAAAACGTTGTTTTTCGATACAAAATTATGTAAATACAGACAGACAGTCAAATTATATAGACTTTAGAGCTACTCCAAATGAATTTTTTTAATTGAAAAAAAAAATCATTGTTTTCTGATAAAAAATTATGTAAATACAGACAGAGAAACAAATTAGAAAAATTATATAGACCTGAAAGCTACTCCAAATGCATTTCTTTAATTGAAAACAAAAATCATTATTTTCTGATACAAAATTATGTAAGTACAGAAAAATAGACAAATTAGAAAAATTATATAGACTTGAGAGCTACTCAAAATGAATTTATTTAATTGAAAAAAAAAATGTTTTCTGATAAAAAATTATGTAAATACAGAGAGACAAACAAATTAGAAAAATTATATATACTTGAGAGCTACTTAAGATGCATTTCTTTAATTGAAAAGAAAATCATTGTTTTCTAATACAAAATTATGTAAATACAGACAAACAGAAAAATTAGAAAAGTTATAGAGACTTTAGAGCTACTCCAAATGCATTTCTTTAATTTAAAAAAAAAATAAAAAATCATTGCTTTTTGATACAAAATTATGTAAATACAGACAGGGAGACAGAGCCACATTTGACAAAGATTAAATAACATGACTACACAATCAACCTTATACAATATAGAGCATATAAATAAGATAAGAATTACATTCAGGCCTAATGAAATGAAACAATAAAAACAACCTATGAAATTAAGATAAAGTTGTAAATGACCTTAAGAAAGTAAGATAAATCTATAAAGGACCTTAAGGTAGAACAGAAAAAGCAATTTTGAGGGCATAAAAACTCTAATGAAATGAAACAATAAAATAAACCTATGAAAGTAAGATAAAGATATTATAGGGCCTTAAGACAGAAAAAAAAAGTAATTGTGAGGGCATGAAAAATCTAATGACATGAAACAATAAAAACAACCTATGAAAGTAAGACAAAGCTATTATATAAAAAACAACTCAATGATTTAATGATATATTTAATGATGCTTCAATGCCTAGAGTAATTAATCTTACAATCAGACCTAATGAAATAAAACAATAAAAGATGCCTATGAAAGTAAGATAAATTTGTAAAGGACCTTAAAATAGAACAGAGAAAGAAATTTTCAGGGCATGGAAACTCTAATGGAATGAAACAATAAAAACAACCTATGAAAGTAAGATAAAGTTGTAAATAACCTTAAGACAGAATAGAGAAAGAAATTGTGAGGGCATGAAAATTCTAGTGAAATGAAACAATAGAAGAAACCTGTGAAAGTTGGATAAAAGTATTTTATACAAAACATCTTGATGATTTAATGATGCTTCAATGCCTAGAGGAATTAATATTAGAATCAGGCCTAATGAAATGAAACAGTAAAAGTAGCCTATGAAAGTAAGTTAAATATGTAGAGGACCTTAAAACATAACGGAAAATGAAATTGTGAGAGCATTAAAAATCTAATTAAATGAAACAATAAAAGAAACCTATGAAAGTAAGATAAAGTTGTAAATAAGCTTAAGATAGAACAAAGAAACCAACTGTGAGGGCATGAAAACTCTAATGAAATGGAACAATAGAAGCAACCTATGGAAGTAAGATAAAGCTACTATAGGAACTTGAGACAGAACAAAGAAAGAAATTGTGAGGGCATGAAAACTCTAATGAAATGAAACAATAAAAGAAACCTATGAACGTAAGATAAAGCTATTATATATGAAACATCTTGATGATTTAATGATGTATTTAATGATGCTTCAATGCCGAGAGGAATTAATCTTAAAATCAGGTCTAATGAAATGAAACAATAAAAGCAACATATGAAAGTAATATAAAGTTGTAAAGAACCTTAAAAAAATTAGATAAAGTTGTAAAGGATCCTAAGAAAAAACATAAAAGTAAATTGTGATGGTATGAAAATTCTAATGAATTGAAACAATAAAAGCAACCTATGAAAGTAATAAATATATTATCTATGAAACATCTCGATGATTTAATGATGATTCAAAGCCAAGAGGCCTAATGAAATGAAACAATAAAAGCAACCTATGGAAGTAAGATAAAGTTGTAAAGGACCTTAACAAAGTAAGATAAAATTGTAAAGGATCTTAACGCAGAACATAAAAAGAAATTTTGAGGGCATGAAAACTCTAATGAAATGAAGCAATAAAAGCAACCTATGAAAGTAAGATAAGTCTATCATATGCGAAACATCTCGATGTTTTAATGATGTTATTAATGATGCTTCAATGCCTAGAGGAATTAATCTTAAAATTAGGCCCAATGAAATGAAACAATAAAAGAAACCTATGAAAGTAAGACAAAGCTGTAAAGGACCTTAAGAAAGTAAGATTTAAATTTTTTAAGGACCTTACGATAGAACATAAAAAGAAATTGTGAGGACATGAAAATTCTTATGAATTGAAACAATAAAATTAGCCTATGAAAGTAAGATAAAGCTATTATAGGACCTTAAGACAGAACAAAAATAAATTGTGAGGGCATGAAAACTCTAACGAAATAAAACAATAAAAGCGACCTATGAATGTAATATAAATTTATTATATACGAAACATCTCGATTATTTAATGATGTATTTAATGATGCTTAAATTCCTAGAGAAATTAATCTTACAATTAGGCCTAGTGAAATGAAACAATAAAAGAAGCCTATGAAAGTAAGATAATGTTGTAAAGGACCTTAAGACAAAACATAAAAAGAAATTGTGAGGGAATGAAAACTCTAATGAAATGAAACAATAAAAGAAACATATGAAAGTAAGATAAAGCTGTAAAGAACCTTAAGACAAAACAGGGAAAGAAATTGTGAGGGCATGAAGCATCTCTATACAAGCCAAGGAGTAGAATATAGTTTCTTTTACAACTCAATCATCCCAAGGAAAACGACCTTGAAGCTGCTCAAGAAACCCACACAATAAAGACAAATTTGAAACAATGGATTAGAATGACAACATACTGTACATTTTCACAGACATACAGAAGCCAGCTAGGTAATCAAAGGAATAACTAGTAGTAAGATAAGTAATTATTTTACAACTCAATTATTCCCAAGAAAAGGGCCTTGAAGCTGCTCTAGGAATCCACACAATAAATACAGATTTGAACCAATGGATAAGAATTACAACATGATGTACATTTTTACAGACATACAGAAGCCAACTAGGTAATCAAAGGAATAACTAGTCATTAGGTAATTTTGAGGTCTAAAATAGGCCTCCTAAGAAAAATGTACAACCAAAATAAACTCTATAAGAACCAATATGATTCAAGATGATGATGTCAACCATGGGGGATGATTCACCTTTTTTTAAGTAAAAGGATAAAAAGATTAAAAAATAATAAAATAATAAAACTACTTTTTCAAATTGTATTTTCAATTTATCTCTCAATTTTTATACTCAAATTCCCAGTGGAAGTACTCGTTGGATGTAAAATTTAATTCCTCATCCAAGGAGTACCCTTGTTGCATACTTTCGATGGACCCTGCTACGCGAAAAATGAGAAATACATGAAAAAACGTGATTGAAATCACGTTTTTCATGTATTTCTCATTTTTCATGTAGCAGAGTCCCTCGAAAGTATGAAACATGCATACTCCTTCAATGAGGAATTAAATTTTTCATCCAATGAGTACTCCCGCTCAAAATTTGAGGAATTAAATTTTTCATCCAATGAGTACTCCCGCTCAAAATTTGAGTAAAAACGTTGGAAGATAAGTTGAAAATACGACTTCAAAAAGTAGTTTTTTCTTTTTTCTCTCTAAAATTTGATGATGTCAGCAAATCTTGTTTTATTATTTCCACTATTATTTATAATTTCCTTAGGAGGCCCATTTTAGACCTCAAAATTTCCATAATGAGTAAGCTAATTAATTCTTTTACAACTCAATTATCCCCAGGAAAAGGGCCTTGAAGTTGCTCAAGGAACCCACACAATAAAGACATAATTGAACTAGTGGATAATAATTATATTATACTGTACATTTTCACATACAGATGGAATCCAACTAGGTAACCAAAGGAATAAGTAGTAGTAAGATAATTAATTCTTTTACAACTCAATTATCCCTAGGAAAAGGGCCTTGAAGCTGCTCAAGGAACCCACACAATAAATACATATTTGAACCAATGGATAATAATTACAACATATTTTACATTTTCACAGACAAACGGAAGCCAGCTATGTAATCAAAGGAATAACTAGTAGTAAGCTAAGTAAGGGTAATATAAGGTAAATGTAATGGATCACAACACCCTTGCTTATAAGTAATATATGAAGTGTGAAATAATACCATTATTACGAGCTAATTGAGATAAGTTACATCATGTATAACTCTTAGTTTAATTATAAAACGTATATTACTTGTGTAATTAAATGACTGGTTTCATTGGAACAAATATTCCTATAACTATTCATAGTGGAGCACTACCCTGAAAAGAGTTTTTTTTGTCTTGCCTTTCTCTCTTTTTTGGAATGGAGATAGGTAGCTCAAGAGTTAAGGGTATGACCTTTATTCATTTCATCCTTATTGTTTAATAAAAATACATATCGGAGAATAAACAACAACCACAACCCAATATAGAGCCCCTGACCTCCTAGGTAAGCATTTCTACTCGGCTCACATTGGCTCTATGCCATAGCTAGATCTTTCTTTTATAAGAGCAACAAGAGGAGATATACTTGTTACAGACAGATATTAATTCTCTTAAGTAGGAGGATAGTCCCAAAGATAATTAATAAACAGAGCCTGAACATGTGCCCCAAGACCTAAATTAAGACATCGGGAGAAATAAAAGGAACATGGAGAACATGTTAGCACTCAAATCTACCTCAGGCTGAAATGAAGTAAAACTCAAGGCTACATCAAACCACGCTCAGCCTCGTAGCTAGCCCTACGAGGACAGGAGGGGGCTCTCTCCGTCAATCTCGAGAAAATAAGCAATAGGATGCGAGATGACTTACAATAAGAACTGATTTTAGGCTAGTAAAGAGATAGGTATGTTTGATTTTTGGTTTTTTGGGTTTTCGTTGGAGTAATGGGAAAACAAATTTTGGGTCCGGGGATAAGGTCAGACCTTTGCAGAGTTCAAGCTGGGGCGAGGTAGGTGATGATCTTGATGCTTTAAATTGG